>JAUMJK010000729.1:0-135544 GCA_033558105.1 Coccyzus lansbergi | reverse complement strand
TCCCGCCGCCCCCTCCCGCTGCGCATGCGCATCATTCCCCTCACATCCTGTACCCCTAGCCCTCCCTGCCGGGCGGCGGCGCTGGACGCGCCTCCCCCACCCCCTCTTCTCCCCTTCAGGTCTCGCGCGGCGGCGCCTGCGCGGTGCGCGCGGCCGGTGCGTGGGCGCGCGGCGCGGAGGAGGGCGGGGGGCGCGCGGGAGAGGGGGCGGGGCGGGTATATATAGAGCGCGGCCGGGGCGGCGGCCTCCCCCTTGTCCCCCGGCCGCCGTCGGAGCTGTGTGCGCAGTGCGTGTGCTCCGGACACCCGGACACGCCGGCCCGGCCCCGCCGCACCTTTTATTACTAAAAAATATAAAAAGAGCAAAAAAAAAAAAAGCCTAAAAAAAAAAACCAAAAAAAAAAACCTTCTTAAAAAAAAAAATACAAAAATTTAATCCTCCCTTTCTTCCACCGAGAACCTCCTCCAAACGGCCGGTTTGATATAAAATAACCCGGTGAAGCGAAGAACCCGGACCCGGCGCAGCCGAGTGGAGACGCCGAGAGCCGCCGACAGCCCCCGAGCGACCGCGAGCAGCGAGACCCGAGCGGCGGCGAGGGAGCCCGAGCGCCGCCGAGCAGCCCCGAGCCCCGCCAGGCCCGGCCCCGCTGAGCCGCCACCGCGCCGGGCGACGGCCGCACCATGAACCCCAGCGCGCCCAGCTACCCCATGGCCTCCCTCTACGTGGGGGACCTGCACCCCGACGTGACCGAGGCCATGCTCTACGAGAAGTTCAGCCCCGCCGGGCCCATCCTGTCCATCCGCGTCTGCCGGGACATGATCACCCCGCCGCTCGCTCGGCTACGCCTACGTCAACTTCCAGCAGCCCGCGGACGGTGAGCGCCGCCATGTTCGCCTCGTGGCGGGGGGAGGGGCCGCGCGCCGGGGCCGCCTTGGGCGAGGCGGCGGCGGCTCCGGAACGGGGCCGCTTCGAGTCCCGGCTCCTCGGGACCGAGATCACTCCGGGCCGCTTCGGGTCCCCGGGTCCTCGGGATCAGGATCTCTCCGGGCCGCCCCGGGTCCTCGGGACCAGAATCCCTCCGGGCCGCTTGGGTCCCGGATACTCGGGACCAGGATCCTTCTGGGCCGCCTCGGGTCCCGAGTCCTCGGGACCAGGATCCCTCTGGGCCGCTTCGGGTCCCGAGTCCTCGGGACCAGGATCCCTCTGAGCCGCTTCGGGTCCCGGGTCCTCGGGACCAGGATCCCTCTGGGCCGTTTCGATCTTGGGCTGTTCGGGTCTTGAACCGTTCAGACCAATATCCACATGGGACCGGTTCTGAGTTTTTTTTTTTCTTGAGTCCAGTTAAAATTATTTGGTCAGGCAGAATATATTTCGTTCTAAGTACAGTTAAGTAAACAGCTTTTTGTTGTAATGGTTTCATTTTCTCGAGCGCATGAAAGCGAGAGATTTGAATTCCAAACTTTTCAAGTAATTAGATTAACTGGCTTTCAAAATCAGCTTTAGAGTGTAGACGTTATCAGATCAGGCTTTGGTATACCGATAGTATCTGTATGTAAGTAGTAAAAGTTACTGTCTCATCTTTCTAATGGGCAGATATTATACCCGTTATCGCCTGATGCTTCAGAGAGCTTTTAATTTTTTCAGCCCTTGGTCGGGAAGAGAAGATTTGAATGATTGTTCTAACATACTTTGCCTTCATTCGGTAAAAAACTTATACTGCAGTTTACTCTTAAAGAAAAGTAGAGGTTTAGCGCAGTTCAGGTGAAGGTGATTCGAATGCCTCTCCTCCCCAGTAATGACAGAAATCCGTGAGGGCCCCCCCTTATCGTTTCATTAGTTGAGCAACCTGTTCAACCCTACATTTCATAGAATCACCAGGTTGGAAGAGACCCACTGGATCATCGAGTCCAACCATTCCTATCAGACACTAAACTACTAAACCTATTGCCCCTCAGGAAACCAAACGACCCCCCCAAACCCCCTCAGGAACTCCAGTTACTCGAGCAGTTGTCCCCAGAGCCCCATATGCCCGTGTTCCCCCCCCGTTCCCCCCCCTCACTGCCTAGTTCCCCCCCCCGAACCCCAAATCCTGTTTCTTGCCCCTCAGTTACCCCCAGGAACTCGAACTGCCCCCCAAATCTCTCCAGGAACACCAGTTTCCCCCCCAGCATCTCCCAAACTCCCTTGCCCCTGCCATTTGTCTGCAATTGGCCCGCAACTGCCTCTCAAGAACCCCAGTTGCCTCCATTTCCCCCTGAGGTGCCCCCAGCAGGAACCCCAGTTTCTCCCAATTTCATGACTTAGTTTGTAATTTGTTAAATATGGGAACAAATACAACTTTCTCACCTGAGCAGCACTTGCATTCAGAAAGTGAGAACATACCTCGTCTAGAAATGTGGCTACTCCAGGTTAAGTGTTTCAGTCTTTGGTAAGCACATGTTTTATTCTGCGCACCTAGTCCAGTTCGGTTAAGAGTACTTTTCTGTATCAAACTTGAGCCTGGCACAGATGTGGAATTACTTGGTTAAAATATGCTTAGATTTATTGTATGATTGTACTTGTGCAGCAGTTTTAGAATTTGATGTTCTTGGCAAGTATCTAGAAAGCATTTCCTGGTGATCTTTTCCATAGATCATTCTGTCCATTCTGAACCTTGAAGCAGGAGCTCTGAGAATGAGTGATTATTATAGTACTGCTAGTTTCATTTTAATTCCAAGCAAGCTGCCTTTCCTTGCTTTGGTCTAATTCTGAGCTGTGTCTCAGGCTGTGCTTATTAAACAGCTAGTAACAACTGCCTCGGGTTTTGGAAGCATCTTTGAAGGTGTATTTGACACTACCATCTGTCTGTAAATGAGGGCTCTCAAAGCTCTTCTGAAACCTGATGAAACCTGATGACACATTTGCGAGGTATGCACGCGTTTCATAGTTGTGACTTTTCCGAATTTGAGTCATAGTCCAGAGTAAAGCCAAGTTTTGCAATCTTGATTAATCAACAAACTAGAAATATTCTTGAGAGATCTGAAACTGTTCTTCCTCCAGAGTTTTTGAATGGCTCTTTCCAGAGGTTTCTCATTCTATAACTATTGCTACATACGTTTAACATGAGATGTACATTCCATGTGATTTTGAAATTGTTACTGGACTGTCCAGTTGCTCAGGCCTAAAATGGGAACTGGTGACTCATTCAATAAAAGCTCCAACAGAATCAGCACAAGTACAGCCCGGGTAGGTGTGTCCACTGGTAACAAGTTAACTGCTGGATGGAGCTGCTTCCTGCAAACTAGCACACAGCCTTTTATGGCTCAAATGCAAGGAAAGAAGCCAGTTTTTCTGGTTGTGAATTTTAATGAGCAGCTCATGCATGCTGGCAGATGCCTTCTAGTAGTGTTTTCAAATCAATTGGGGAATGACAACAGCGTGTTGGTTAAGCAGAAATCTTTAAATCTCTTGTATTGCTACTCCACAGAAGAGGTGAGAGCTGTTGACAGTGTCTGTACTGTCATTGTCTTGGAGAAACTACATGGGTCTAAGATGTGCATTATGAGTTCAGAGCAGTGGAGTTTGTGAGGGCTAGCACAGACCCACTTTGAGTCAGATATTTGGAAAATGTGTACAGGAACACCCATTTTTGAGGAGTGTCACGATTGTTCTAGAAGCAATTAGTGTGAATTAGAAAAACCTCTCTTCTAGTAAAGGAAGCCCTGTTACTACTTCTGGAAATAATGAACTGTTTGTTGCTGGCGCTTTTGCTGGTGCTGGCAGTAATAACTCTAATGACTTCCACGGCAATACTTGAAGGGTTAGATTTTCTGTTGTGGCAAGTCTGAGACCCTCAGTTCTTTTTTTCTTTTTTCTTCTTTCTCTGCTTTTTTAAATAATGCAAAGCTCTCACGTGCTGTTACTTTTTCTCTCCTGCTTAGTTTATATTAAAAGTTTGTGAAAGCTCTGTCAGCTTAAAAGACTGGCAGTGCTTTTTTTTTGTGACTTCGGCTTAAATCTTAGAAGTTGGCTTGCTATTGCCACGTGAATGTGGTAAATGAATCAATAGATGACTTTTACAAGAAAATTGCTGTTAGATGTTAACAAGACAAACATCTACAGATGTCTTTTAGAGAATATGATCTGCAAATTAATTTGTAGTCTGAAAATGTGTCAAGAAGGAACACAAAAAACCGGTGTACAGGCTCAACAGAACCTGATCACACGTTTTTCTTTTTTGGCTGTGATAGGCAACAACATAGCTAAAGATAAAAGCAGCCCTTAAAGAACAAAAACATAAAATGTGGTTTTTTTGCTAAGTGGTTGGCCCTTGGTCCTCCAAAGAAAAGCAGTTACCTGACATGGTGACTGTTCTTAAATCAGTTTGTCTTCTTAACAACAGGTACTTTGCTGTACACACATGGCAGTGAAGGGTGACACATCAGCACCCATTTTGGGGGACTTTTTTTGGTGTTCTTCCAGATGTGCTGGCACAGCATCAGAAAGGAGCTAATGTAGGAGGTTGTAAAATATCTTAGCCATACATGAGAGCTCTTGCCCTTTCTTGCTTAAATACCTTGTTGACTTGAAACATCGCAGACAGATCTTAATGCTTTGAAGGGGCATTTGAAAGCTGATGCTTCATTGGAGTAACAGAATGTGGTTAATATTTACTTCATTTTTCTGTTTCAGTGCTTGTTCCTCTGTTGAACCTGTATGCATTTCATCAAAAGCTTTTAATATATGTATATATAATTTTAGATTTTCAGTATTAGTCCTAGTTTTCAATCTGTTTGAACTGTCCCTTGCCTGGAAGTCCTTCAGAGATCTCTGTTGTCACTAAAGAGCTGTGTTGGAACAGCTGCCTGAACCCAGGCTTCAAATACACCTAACAAGAAGATTTTGTCACTTTAGTGGTGATTTAAAATGTGTTAACATTTCCATAAAGTTTCATTTAGGCACAAGCTGTACCCGGAAAGCATTTCCAGCGGTGCTACACACATCCACAGGATGTGGGAGTGGCCAGCTGATTTTTACAAATGTTAAAACTTCTCCTGTGGAATAGGTCATAATTGCCATCACTGATACCTTTTCTCCTGTCACCATACTATCTTTTCATAGTGGGGCCCCATCCTTCAGGCAACTGGGATTTCTACTGCTTGTTCAACTGACTTGTGCACCTTCCTGTCTCTGAAGTGCTGGGGATTTTTGGCCGTTTTTTACTTGCATAAAAAACCCAATGGAATTTACTTACACTTGAGGCTTCGATTTGTGTCTTGGTGGAGGAATTGTACTTGAATTGCTGGTTTTGTGCTTATTGAGATTACTTTAGCATTTCCTGTTAATTACTTTGTTTTTCTAGCTGAACGAGCTTTGGATACCATGAACTTCGATGTCATCAAAGGAAAACCAGTGCGCATCATGTGGTCTCAGCGCGATCCATCTCTACGCAAAAGCGGTGTAGGAAACATCTTCATCAAAAACTTGGACAAATCAATTGATAACAAAGCTTTGTATGACACATTTTCTGCTTTTGGAAACATCCTGTCTTGTAAGGTTAGTGGGATATCGTTGTTGCATTCAACGGTTTGATGCAATTCTGCCCATGAATTCACGCTGGAAATATTCCATGTGTATTACAAGGTCTCTCTTTAATAGGTGGTATGTGATGAAAATGGATCCAAGGGTTATGGCTTTGTACACTTTGAGACACAAGAAGCTGCAGAAAGAGCTATTGAAAAAATGAATGGTATGCTGCTTAATGACCGCAAAGTGTAAGTACATAAAGACATAGCTGGGGGTCAACAGACTGAAATCTGTTTTGCAGTGGACAAATACCTAGGTGATCTAAACGGTTCTAATTTAAAGAGGATTTAGAATTTTAGAAGCTTCATTAATTTTATTTCCTGCCTATTCTAAAGACTGAAGTTCAGAAAGTGCTAATAATGGGCTGCGGTGGCGGGGGGGAATGTTGTATTAGTTGTCCTCCAAGCCAGTGCTATAATAAGGACTTGAACTTCTCTGTTTTTTTAATATTACCAGTCTGAGGTAAAATACAGTCCATTAGGTGCTCTGAATAATGGTTCCTTTCTAAGAGTTGAGATGGGTAGATTACCCATTTTTTTTGATGACACTTCAAGTTGTAAGGTTACTCAGTCCTGAATAGTGGTCGTATTACACTAATGATTTTATGTGGATGTCTGTTAAAGGACATTTCTAGGAAAGAGTAGAAAGTAAAACGTAAGCATTTAAACACTACAGCTGTTCTGTGCTGCAGGGAAAAAAGGTTATTTGGCTCCTTGGTTAGTGATACATGGGCTTGAGTGGGAGGAGGGGCCAGGTGTGCCTCACAGCTATGCCTAAGGAATCATTGTGTTATTTGGTAACGGATGCAGAACAGCTGGAAAAACTATTGGGTTTGGAAAAATGATAGCAGAAGTCATCATTAGCTTACAGTCAGAAATTATTTTGGCATGTAGAGATGGGTGGATCAAGCCACATACAGGGAGAACATGCATTTTGAAACTTTAGTTTTCCTGCTTGTCCTGTGCTTGACTGGTACACTCTGGATGTTTTTACTGAGATTCCATCTTCAGACAGCCTTTTAAATGAGTTTTAAAAGGTCAGCATATAGTCATAAAAACACATAGTTTACATAAACTTCAGTAAAATCTACTGTGCTCAGAAATCAGTGTTGGCCTGTGCTAGAGCAATTCCTTAGGTCAGTATGTTGTGTTCAGCTTCTGTTCAGTCTCTGACAGCATGTACTGACCTTAAATGTTCCCAGGCAATTGACAATGGTATTTGACTAAAGAGAGAGTTGAACTATTTAGTTATCCATACTTATTTAGGAAAAAAAACCCAGAGAAATTTCTAATACCCCAAATAAAAGTCTTGCTTCGATATAGGCTGGAAAGGTGTGTAAGTGGGGGAGGTTGGTTAAATATCCCTCGCTTACAAGCTGAATTGGAGAATGGTAACTGCTTTACAGCTGCCAAGTTTTCAGTATGACAGAATGATTATGCTGGTATCCAGCTGCTTTACGTAGTTCTCTCCCATTGTCCAGCTCCTGTTGGCAAAATCCCTTTAGAAGGGAGTAGTCTCACCACTGGATTGAGAGCAATTTTTTGTGCTACTAATGGTGATGAGCACACTTATGTAGCAAAGAACAGTGAAATTGTTTTTCTGATGGAGTAAATATTTTATTTAAAGAATTTCATGCCTATAATGAACAATGAGACTAATACACTATCTTCATATTTTGTTCTTAATCAGTAAATTTTGAAACCTCGAAAGACATCTTTTAATCTGCACTATTTTTTTATTCTCCTGCAACTAGATTTGTTGGGAGGTTTAAATCTCGCAAGGAACGTGAGGCAGAGCTTGGAGCCAGGGCAAAAGAATTCACTAATGTTTACATCAAGAATTTTGGAGAAGACATGGATGATGAGAGACTTAAGGAACTCTTTGGCAAGTTTGGTAATGTCTTAAACTTTAAGTTTATATATATACACAAGTGAACTTCATCTTACTTTTGATATCTTCTCTGTACGGTGCCTTTATAATACAGGGAATCAACTAGCTGCCTTATGTTAAAAAAAGAGAGGCACTGAGATGTTAGGACTTGATTCCAATTTCAGATTCAAAGTGCAGCAGTATCCACTGCAGAATTCTAAATAGCCAGTATAGCATATATAATCCTACCATCAGAATTGTTTCCAATAATCTGAAAATGTGTATAAATAGTCTTTTGAATGGGTTTTGCAATTTTCTTTAAGTTATAAATAGAAGTATTTTCTGGTTTAGTACAAACTGATGTTATGAATTCCCTACAAGATACACGACAAATGAGTTTGCTATTGCTTTGATTGACCTGCAGACCTGTACTCTGTTTACTCAGGGTGTCTCTGCTTTCATTATTCAGATGCATTGTGGTGGTTGACCTAATAGGAAACTATAAGGAACTTTTCCATTGGGAAGCTATTTGGTTCTATCTTGATCCTCAGTAGTGCATGGGACAAAATTATGGCAGCCACACGGTCATGATCTAGTAATGTATGTGATGTGTCACCACTGAAATATAAAATGGCAAACTCCTTACTTCAGTGACAGATTCTTACCCTGGTTTATAGAGCATATCTATTTTCAACCTGGTTTTTGTATTTTCTTTCCTTCATACATTTGCTCTTCTCCAGTGGATACTGTGTTAAGCAAGATGGAACCTTGTATACAGGATACTCTATAGCAGCCCTTAGCTGCATTCACAGGAAGTTCCTTTCCAGTATTGAACTATATGGTTGAAATGGTAGTGAAATTAGCTGCGATTATCTGCCTTATTTGAGTCAGAGCTACAGTTTTTCAAAGGTCTGGAACTGCTGAATTGAGTTACCTTTCACTGGTATAAATGAACAAGCACATACCTAACAGAAAGGTCTCCGTTTCAGCTTTACGTACCTGTTTCACAGGATGGAAGCATTAATGCTTTTAAAATGTTGCCATTTTTAATGCAAAATATTATTTCATTCACTTTGAAGTGAAATTCCTACCTATATTTTGTTTAAAATACAGTAGAAAAGAAATTCAGCATGACAGATGAATATTTTAGCATCACAGATGAAAATTTCAGCATCGCAGCAGATCAGCAATTTCATGTTAATGTGTGATGTTTTCTAGATACTGTTATTGGTGAAAAGGGCTTTTGTAATGCAAATGAAATAAACGTAATATTAACATTTCTAAATGGGATCTTCAGATTGTGCACAGAATACTTTGTAAACAAAGTATAAGTATTTTATTCTCTTTCTAGGTCCTGCCCTGAGTGTGAAAGTTATGACTGATGAGAGTGGAAAATCCAAAGGCTTTGGCTTCGTTAGTTTTGAAAGACATGAGGATGCCCAAAAAGTAGGCTTTTGGACTTTATTTTAGGAATTCAGTAACTGAAACATAAATAATATGTTTCATTGAGTGATGTGAAATCGTGTGACTTTAAGGTTAAAGGACACTGCGAAAACAGGTGTTTGCTTCTTGTTTGACTTAGCATAGTGTCTGTTGTGTAGAATGTTTTCTTATGAGCAAATGCCAGTTGATTTGAGGAGCATATTAAGATACTCTGAGGCAGCTGGAAGTAGTGTAGAAATGGGGAATCTTGAATAATTTAATAAGCTGTTGTAGTTGGTCGTAAAGACCTCCAGGGATTTGGACTTCCCTTGTACTGGACCACATACAGGCATAGTAAGTTATTATATATCTGCACAACCCAGGTGAATCATTGGATCCAGTTGGGTTGCACAAGACATTTGTGCAAGGTAGAAAGGATTGTGTTTTTGAACTTCGGCGCTGCAGAGTCAGCAGGAAAGCTATTAGTTTTATGAAGCATGTTTGGCGCAGGTGTAAGAAAATAGTCATAGAGCCCTATGATGTTGCTTTTACTCTGAAGAGTAACATTGGAGGAGGGTGCCTTTAATTTGTGTCTGTAACGTGCCCATACATGTCTGTGCAGTGTGCTGTGTAATTGAATTCTGTGTCAGCTGGTTGCTTTGTGGCAGTAGGAACACAGCATCAGGAGAAAACTGCACAAAACGAATCAGGGAAACAAATGAAGTTTGCTTTTGAAAAGCCATTTTAGCCATTTGTCAGTACTGCAAGTGTACAAGCAAGAGATTAGAACAAATCCTGTCTGTCTTACATTGACATTGTTCAGTCTTGCATACGTTCATTGATGAATTGTTTGTCGTGCAGTAGTCAGAATCACGTGTACAGTATTCTAAATAATATAAAATTCTAATATCTCAGTAGATATGTTTTGAATGGTTTTGGTCATGAAGGGATGCAATAAACTGGTGACTTCTGGTTTTAAATTAATTGTGCCAGAGTTTTAACATCTTAACAGTTGTAACCAAAAAGAGTGTAAGGGGAAGAAAGTTCATATTTTCATATTTTTTTAAATATTTTCTTAATGAAAGGTTAAAAAAAAATAAAGGTCATATATGCCAGCTGTAGCTTAACATACTGTTAAAATCTGGGAGACACTACAGTTTGAGGTGTTACTTTTGAAAGCAGTTGTTAGGTGTGTAAATTGGAGCGTTTCAACTTAATTTGCTTTCTTTACGTTCAGCAATATAAGGCTGGAGAAGTAGTTCTTTATTGTGTAACTTGTTTATTTTAAATCTTTTTTCCAACTTCATATAAGAATGTGTTTGCATCCTTTGTGAGTTTTCCTTAACAGTACAGAAACATGCTTAGCAATTTCCATTTTACTTTAAGCAGAAAAGTATTAGGTTTTGTTTCAGGTAGTGATATTTTAGATAGATTGGCTCTTTATCTGGTATCCTTCTGTAACTTTTTATATTTTAATTACATTTTTTGTATTCCTGAAAAACATGAATACAAAATGCTGCTAACCTCTTTTGTATTAATGAAGGCTGTAGATGAGATGAACGGGAAAGAGCTCAATGGGAAACAAATCTATGTTGGCCGAGCTCAGAAAAAGGTGGAAAGACAGACGGAGCTGAAGCGCAAGTTTGAACAAATGAAGCAGGACAGGATCACCAGATACCAGGTTCGGTCTTAATTCAAGAGGACTAACTTTGCTCTGTGATGCTTACATGGACTGTTTGCTCTCAAAAATAACTTGATTTTCTATTTAGGGTGTGAACCTTTATGTGAAAAATCTTGATGATGGGATTGATGATGAACGTCTTCGAAAAGAATTCTCCCCCTTTGGTACAATCACTAGTGCAAAGGTAAAGTTTGTGGATTTTGCTTGTCCTTTGTCGAAAAAGAGTAGTGATCCTTCACAGAGGAAGAACTATTTATTTCACTGACAGATGTGACGATGGCACTCAGCAATGTGACTTTATATGTGGGCATCTGCTTTTTTACACAGGATGACCCATTCTGGAATTAACTGAGTACTTATGTTGATGTGAGAAAAATTACATATTTTCAGTGCAGTAATGTGCTCATTATTACTTCACATAAATTTTCATCTGTATTCAGTAAACAATTGGCTCTTAAGTAATTGTATAAATCAATTTGTAAAACATCTGTGGTCTCACTTCATGTAAACTGACAAAAGAAACTTGTCCAAGTTGACTGGGCATAGAAGCAATATTCTCATAGTTTAAAACTAGTTTTTGTACTGACAGGTCATGATGGAAGGTGGCCGCAGCAAGGGATTTGGATTTGTGTGCTTTTCATCACCAGAAGAAGCCACCAAAGCTGTCACAGAAATGAATGGTAGAATTGTGGCTACTAAACCATTGTATGTAGCTCTAGCCCAGCGTAAGGAAGAGCGCCAAGCTCATCTCACCAACCAGTATATGCAGAGAATGGCAAGTGTAAGAGCAGTACCTAATCCTGTTATCAACCCGTACCAGCCAGCACCTCCTTCAGGTTACTTCATGGCAGCTATCCCACAGGTATGTGTAGAGATGAGTAACTGGAAGTTTTATACGGTGTGCAAAAGCCATTCAGATTTAACAGTAAATATAACTACTAGCATGTGCCTGTAATTTAAGCAATCTAATTTGACAGCAGAAGGATGGACTGCTCAGCATCCCGTTCAAAGATAGTTACACAGTGGTTTTGTATTTGACAGACTCAGAACCGTGCTGCATACTATCCCACTAATCAAATAGCTCAACTTGCTAGACCGAGTCCTCGCTGGACTGCTCAGGGTGCCAGACCTCATCGTAAGTCACTTCTTTACCTCTCCAGTGATAGTGGTAAACTTTATAGGCCTTGTCTTTGCACTTTTAAATACATTTTCATGACATCACAGTATTTGTCTTTTCACTGTTCAGTATTTCAGTGTGTAACTTGATGTATTTTCTCTGAACCCCAGCATTCCAAAACATGCCTGGTGCTATCCGCCCAGCAGCACCCAGACCACCATTTAGTACCATGAGACCCGCTTCTTCACAAGTCCCACGTGTCATGTCAACACAACGTGTTGGTGAGTTTCACTAATACAAACTTTAACTATTAGACTTCTAGTTTTGCTGATTCAGAATGATCTTTCAAAAGCATTTGTAAGTTCAGTATTGCATGTGGCAACACTTTGCTCCTTTTCTGGCACTTACCACGTGAGTAAGCTAGTATAACCACCTAGTAGTTGCTTTAAATATTGTCCCAAGCAAAGACTATTGCTGTGTGGTCCCATCATGAAGCATTTCTTCTAGTCTGCATTTTGATAATACTTATGTCAGCTTCTGCCTGTAAAAATACTGAGATGATGTGGTTATCTCTTATTATTCTGTAGTAATAGAATACTCTGAGTCATTATCACATATACAGAATACACACATCACTGAGTGAACCAGAACTGACTATAGTAGAGCCTTAATTCTCTCAGAATGTATTGGGCAGTAGTGATTTTTAGCTATCTATTATGTGAAAGTATCTTTTTTAGGGTGACTGTTAATGTGATGTGCTCAGGAAATCAGGTGTTTTTTGAGATAAGAATGAAATTAAGTTCATACTCAACCCAAGTTAATGTTTTCTCATAGCTCTTTTTTCAATAGCATCAAAGAATGCAGTAATTCATTAGTGAAGTGACTGAAATGGAACTCTAGTAAACTTAGAGCTTTGAAGCCTCAGATGTGACTTTTGACAGTACTACCAAGATTACTCTTAATGCCATACCTAAATTAGGTATTCAGTTTGGGCTGGTTTGTTGTTTATAATTTGCACAGTTTAGGAATTTTTTTAAAAAATTAATTATTCACATATGGACTTGTGTTATTTTTCTCAGCTAATACATCAACACAGACAATGGGTCCACGTCCTGCAGCAGCAGCTACTGCAGCTACTCCTGCTGTACGCACAGTACCACAGTACAAATACGCCGCAGGTGTTCGTAATCCTCAGCAGCATCTTAATACACAGCCGCAGGTTGCTATGCAGCAGGTACGGAACTGTAGGAACTGGTCCATGATTTTGCTGGTTTTTTGAACAGAGGATGGTGGCAGGGAGTGCTTCTGAGTGTTGTCTTTGTTATTCTAGCATTCAGGTTCTGCGTTATTGCAGCGCAATTATAACCTTGGGGTTTTAAGTAAATTTCAGGTTCATCTGGGACAGGATGTGATCCTGTGTTACTTCATATTTTCCAGTTGCTTTACACCTTAGCCTGAATTCTGGTCTCCACATGGAGGCATGGGTTATTCATAGGAATGGTTGGACTCGATAATCCAGTGTGTCTCTTCCAACCTGGTTATTCTGTGACTATGAATCCTCCTTGTGCTTGCCCCACAATGAGGGGGTTTGTACTAATCTCCAGAACCCATCAGTTCTGACCTGCACTCTTTCGTTAAACTGTCTTGCTTGTAATTTCTACAATGTTTCTGACTGTGTAGGCATTGTTTATGCTGAATTAGGGAGCACAGGGTGTTTGAAGCTATACCTAATTATGAACTAGAATTTAATTCTGAAATGGCACTAAATTATTTTGCAGCCTGCTGTCCATGTGCAAGGTCAGGAACCCTTGACTGCTTCCATGTTGGCTTCTGCCCCTCCGCAAGAACAAAAGCAGATGTTAGGTATGTACAGGATACCTTTCTCTATGCCTTGTAGCAGGACAGGCAAAGCGCTCTTATCAGCATTAAAATACAGAATAATGTTTTTAGCGGTAGGACAAGTTGTTTGATTCTCTTCTGCCTTAAGTTTAGGCTGTTTATCAGATGAGATCTGTCACTGATTAACTTCTCTCTCTCTAGGTGAACGTCTCTTTCCTCTCATTCAAAGCATGCACCCTACTCTGGCGGGTAAGATCACTGGTATGTTGTTGGAGATTGACAACTCTGAACTCCTCCACATGCTAGAGTCTCCTGAGTCTCTTCGTTCGAAGGTAGGTGGGCTTTGCCCTACACTGGCTTTATCAGCAGCTAAGTCTACACTGATTTAAGAGGTGGTTACACTGGCACAGGGGAGTAGCAGCAGCGCAACAGCAGGGTGAGGAGTTAGAATATTGAATTTGAGAGAATGGCAGTGACGTTAGCATGAGCTAGAACTTAATTGCTACCCTTTTTAACAGTGCAGGCATTGTTCCTATGTATAATTTTATTTCAATTGTTGTTTTACCTTTAATGTACAGAAATTACTAAACTTCCCTTTATTAATTTTTTTCTTTCCCGCTTAACAGGTTGATGAAGCTGTAGCCGTACTACAAGCCCACCAAGCTAAAGAGGCTGCTCAAAAAGCAGTTAATAACCCCACTGGGGTTCCAAGTGTTTAATAAGTAAGTTCTCTGAGCACTGTCGTTGTACATGTTGACTGGGGCAATAGTTCCTAGTCTGATACCTTGTGAAGCATCGTGCTTCTAGGCTGCGTATTTGTGGGCACAGAAAGTAGCAGCAATGGTCACAGTTGTAAACAAATGTTGTGCTCAAGCCTGTTGTCCAGTTCTGTAGCTCTTGGTTAGCAATGCTGCAGGTGTTATCTTGCATGTTTAGTGAGAATTAAAGCATTGTTTCAAATGGCATATTTACCTGGAATTAGTTATAGGGATGTGCGCAATAATGGACAGTTCCGTCAAGCACTGCAATTCGTTCTGTTGTTCAAGAGGAACTTGTGGAAGTGAAGTAAATTTAAAATAACTTCAGCTAGAAATGAAATAGCTTGTTAACACTATCATTTTTAGGTACTTGCCAAAATCTCAAATAATACAGTGCTTCCCTGTCTCTAAGATGTAGGGGGCAGCTCTGAGACCCTGCTTGTGAACAGCTTTGGTGTGACTGGTCTTGTGAAAGCCCAGAGCAGTTGCAGAAAACCTGTCAGAAAACATTAGGTGCTGCTTTATTTTTTAAAACCTAATGACATTGTTCTTTGTTTGCAGAAAGGTCTGGGACTACAATCTAGAACTTCGCTTCACCGAAGAAAAAAAAAACCTAAACATGGAAAAACTATTAAATATTGAGAAAAACATTGCAAAATATAAAACAAATAAAAAAAGGAAAGGAAACTTTGAAGCTTATGTACAGAGCAACGCCGGGGCTAGCAAAGCAAATGCTAGTCCTAGATTACTTATTGATTTAAAATTTAAAAAAAAAATAGTAAAATAAAAAATACAAATTAATGTTTTATAAACCCGGGGGAAAAGAATTTTCAGCACAGTACAAAAATTTAAAGCATTCCTTTCTTTAATTTTGTAATTCTTTACTGTGGAAAAGCTCAGAATATCACCACTGTTTTAGTTGACAGTGGGAATTGATAGCTGAGCAAAGAAACGTAATTTGGATTATAAAATTCTTGGTTTAATAAAAATTCCTTAAACACTGACTTACCCGTGATGGCTTCTTTTGTATGATGCATGTCTCATAGGTTGTCATTCCAAACACCAAAGTTAGAATCTCACTCCAGTACTTGTTAGTAGTTTCTAGAGAAGATTAGCCTGTCTTTTAGCCACTTGTTACTGAAAATATCCAGTAACCAGAGGGGTGACAAGAAAGCTGGGGAGGGGCTGTTTACAAAGGCTTGTAGTGACAGTACTAGGGAGAATGGGTATAAACTGGAGAGGAGCAGATTTTAGACTAGACGTAAGGAAGAATTTCTTCACCATGAAAGTGGTGAGGCACTGGCACAGGTTGCCCAGGGAAGCTGTGGCTGCCCCCCATCCCTGGAGGTATTCAAGGCCAGGTTGGATGGGGCCTTGGGCTGCCTGGTCTGGTGGGAGGTGTCCCTGCCTATGGCAGGGGGGTTGGAACTGTGTGATCTTAAAGATCTCTTCCAACCCAAACTGTTCTGTGATTCCGTGTAAATTTAGATGTTAAATCAACAAAGTTAGCTAGATCCCTATCTGAGCTTTAAATCCTTAAGTGTGATGTTTAAAGCTTATGTCATTTAATGAGAAACAGACTTCTAAATGCCCTATTTCAAGGTCATCAGTGAGAAATGTTATGACAAAAGCCTGTGTTGAAATTTTGTAATGTACCGACACATGACCCCTTTCACCACCTGCATGTGGTGTGTGTGCGCATGGGATTTGTGGAATGAGCAATCTGCATAGAATTATAGAATGTTAAGGTTGGAAAAGTCCTTAAGATCATGAGAGTCCAAGAGTCAGGCCAAGACCACCAGTCTTACTAAACCTTGTTGCAAAGTGCTGCATGTGTTTTGAACAACTCTAGAGATGGACACTCCACCACTTCCCTGGGGAAATCTCCACACATAGGTATCCGGTTGTGTCTTTAGGTTACTCCTGAACCACAAGATGGAGGCACGGTGGTATGGATGTAGCTGAAGGAACAAGGATGGGCTGCAACAGACAGTGCTGCCAAATTCCTGTGCTCTGAGTGTATGAACACAAGGCGATCCTATGACAAAAAAGGGGAGGCTTCAGGTGGTTGTGAATTAAAAATGGAATGTAGAGTAATCAAAAGGTCATGCTTTTTTACATAGCAAGAACCCTTCTGTGCGCAGGACTACTTAATCCTCCAAGGTGGTTTTTTTCAGTGCTGTATTCTCTTAACAAGGGAATGGCTACTCTTAGCTTTTTTTTCCCCATCTGTTTGTAAGAGACAAATTGGTTTCATTTTAGCTTTATGCTGAACAAATTCTTGTCAGAGGCACCTTTCAAAGTCTCAGCTAGTTCTTTAGTAACTATGGAATTATTGCTGAAGAATAATACATTTAGAGTGCTTTAAATCAGCAGATTTGAAAACTGAGAAAGTGATCTGAAATTGAATGCTGTTCTTATTACTCAGTATTCACAATAAAGATCTTTTCAGTAACTTCCAGGTGTAATGTGTCACAGAGCTGGGCATGCAGGGAGCTTACGCAAAGCTTGGTGGGTTTTTAATCAAATTTGTGACTGGTGAAATAACTCTAGCAGTTATATTGGCTCCAGGAATCAGCCTATTCCTGAAGAAGGTGACCTTCCTGGTTCATCCTTATATATGGCTGTCATTTAAAGCGTAGAATTTAAGAGGGGCGCCTTCTTTACATAAATTACTGCTTGATCTGAAACCGACCTGCTATATGTGACCACAAACAATCCCATCTTCACTTGGGTTGAAAGGACCTTCAGGTCAGCCTGTGTGTTAGGCACTAGAAGGAGCCTCTAGGCAAATGACTGATGACAGCAAAAGGGGGAAAATCCAAAACTAGCCCACAAGCTGTTTAATTCACTACAGGGCCTTGACTGAGGTTGAGAGTTTTGCAGGATTAAAACTGTTAAAAGTATAATCAACCTAAATATTAAATGCATAATTGAGAGTAACGAGCTTTTGATGCACTACAAACTTTTGCTGTGAAAGAGTAGTCCATCTACATATGGGTTATTGTACAGTTCCTGCCTTGCTTTACCCCTTTCCTTTAAGTGAGTACTTTCTGTAGCCTTGCAGAGTGTGAGAGGTTTTTTCTACCAAATTTAGCCCATAATTGGCTCTGCTTAATCAAAATTGATAATGCAGGGGGAGAAAGGAAGCATGGAAGGTAGTGTGTGTGTCTTACAGAGAAGAAAGAAAAGCCTGGTAGGCTGGAAATGGGTGTAAGAAACTAAGATCTTTTAGTCACGGAGGAAGGCATGACCCTTAGCCTATGCAATCCATTTGGCTACAGCTGCTGTATTTTAGAGGATTTGGTTTCTACGAAATCGCAGGAAGGGGTTAGTGAGTTCTTTCTGGAAAGCTCTCTGCAATCTGTATTGCCTGGGGGAAAAATGCCAGTGTTCTCTGGGCCTGTGGTTGCAGTCTTAAAGCCTTTCAGTCTGTTCTCAGAAGTCCCACAAAAGACATTTGTTAGAGCTTCATTACTTTTCCTCTTGCACAGAGATCTTCAGATTTTTTTCTAAGTGAATTTGAGAAGTAAGCCTATCACAGAGATGTGAAACTGTTTTGGCGTAAATTAATCCTATTTAAAGTACCTCACTTTTACTATAAAAGCATTATGTTAACCTTGTACAGTTCTTACATTCTGTCCTGACCTGATGGAGGTGACTGGGTTAGCCTTTCACTTGCAGTCTTGCTAGAGTGTACAACTGCAGTTAATACTTCTTGAACATAGATGTAAATCCTGCAAAGGAGGCGATTCAGAGAAGCTTTGTGGGTGTGTGAGCCCTGGCATCCGTACCAGCCTGAAATACCAGGAAACGTTTGTGAGGGAAGGGAGCAGTGAGGCAATGCTGTTGTGGCAATCGTGACAGCCTAAGAGAACAAACCCCTGGGCTGGTTGGGCTTATTTCTTCCCACCCTTGATTACGTGGTAATTCCCTGCTGTGTACCACAGAGACCTATTTCATCAGTCTTCTGGATTTCTTTTTTTCTGAGAGATAGGGAACAATGTGTGAGTTAGTGCTTCTATCAATGTGTCTTTAAAGTACTGCTGTAAAACGGTGCACTGTACAGAAAAATCAATGTATTCAGTAGCAGAAAAGCATTGTTCCCGTGGTTTAACAGGCAGCTGAAGTGGCAGCCACTTCCTGCTTCCACGCATCCCCTCTAGCATGCGTCAGAGGCTTACGCTGATCCTCTACCACCCTGCAGCCACCCAGTGCTAAGCTGATTGTGCTGGATCCTCTGGTTTTTATTCCTTCAGTCCTGCCCACCTTCCACTCTATCCACAGCAAATGCTTCAGAGTTTAGCAGCAGCCCAAAGGGGACTCCTGAAATGAATGAATGAATGGTACTGTGTTCACAATCCACTTTCCCCAGCAGAATGTGGTGTTCTGGGTAACTGCATCAAAGGTTTGATTGTGTGCGTTCTCTTCACTGCTCTGCAGAAGTCCAGGAAAGAGGAGACTAAGGGGAGACCTTATTGCTCTCTACAACTACCGGAAAGGAGGTTGTAGTGAGGTGAGTGCTGGTCTTTTCTCCCAAATAACAGGTGATAGGATGAGAGGAGAGGTCTCAAGTTGCACCAGGGGAGGTTTAGGTTGGACATCAGAAAAAATTTCTTTACCAAAAGAGTGACCAAGCATTGGAACAGGCTGCCCAGAGAAGTGGCCCAGAGAAGTCTCCTTCCCTGGAGATGTTCAAAAAATGTGTAAACGTGGTGCTTCAGGACATGATTTAGTAGTCAGGGTGGTGTTGGGCTGGCAGTTGGACTTCAGTTTAGAGGTCTTTTCCAGCTTCAATGATGCTATGAAATTAGATTTCA
Source organism: Coccyzus lansbergi (assembly GCA_033558105.1). Classification (NCBI taxonomy): domain Eukaryota; kingdom Metazoa; phylum Chordata; class Aves; order Cuculiformes; family Coccyzidae; genus Coccyzus; species Coccyzus lansbergi. Next base: position 116,473 of record JAUMJK010000729.1, on the reverse strand, counting down.
CTGGGTCCTGGGTGAGGAGGGGACAAGGAAGTGGAAATTAAGATATTTCCAAGTCAGGCAATGCCATTACCATTGCCAGTTTACTCTAATTGTATGTCTGCCCTTGAAGAAATGATATCTTCAGTCCTTGCATCTAAATGCATTTCCTTCTCAGGAGCGTGCTTAATGGTTGCTATGGACAAGAGGATGTTGAAAGTCAGCCACTCACCATTTTGGATTAGGATTATTGGCAAAACTGTTTTCTGAATTATGCATCTAATAGACATATTTCTGCCTGGAATAACTGGGGAAGAAAATAACAACACAAAACAAAATCCTCTGCCAAAACAGCCAGGATGTGTGTTTATTTCTCAAGAGGTCCAGAAGCTGTGCTCCAAACTGACATGCTGTGTTCAGAGGAGGCTACAAGGGTGATCAGAGGGCTTGAGCACCTCCCGTGCGAGGACAGGCTTGAGAGAGTTCAGGTTGTTCAGCGTGGAGAAGAGAAGGCTCCAGTGAGACCTTATAGCAACTTTCCTATACCTGAAGGGTCTACAAGGAAGCTGAGGAGGGACTGTTCACAAAGGCTTGTAGTGGGGGCACTGGGCAGGCTAACTGGTTGTGTCACATTGCAGTGACAGGGACCTTGGGTTACATGCTATCTGGGTTAAGTCTGAAGTCAGCAGATGACATAAAACAGACATTAGAACTCAAAAGTGGCCCCCAAACATATTACACTGTGACATCTGTGAGTGGATGCCTGCTTAATCCTATCTCTTTCTACCGTTAGGGAAATTTCCTGTCAAAGGTGGCTCAGTTTCTCCTATAGTTTTCCACAGGGGAACCAGATTCAGGCAGATGAGGAGAGACCATCAACCTAAAATGGCAGCAGAAGCAGAAAATTCCTACTTATGGCCCGAAGCCACGTCTGTCTGCCTATAGCTCACATCCTTCCATCAAAGTCATCATGCAGCCACCTTGCCTTCTAGGTTCAAAGTGGAGATGTGGAATTGTGAAGTGGCTTGGAATGTGAATGAGGATGCTCACAGGGGCCTGGTTCGGGAGGGAAAGGAAAGCTCTTCCAGAACTCCTCAAGGTGTGGGTTCCTCATCTTCCAGGTATAACAGGGTCCTCATGGTGCTGGGAGCTACAAAGTTGGCTCTGTAAGAGGATGGTTGTGTGGGCACTCCAGAAGTTGTCAGACTGGTTATATTTGGCAGCATGGATGAAGAAGGAAAATCATCAAATATGAATGGCAATGTTATTTTACTTACTTTTAACCATTTTTTTAGAATACCCATTAATCCTGTTTCTTCAATAATACATACAAACCTAGTTCCACTGGTAGGGGGTTTTCCCAAGTCAGTTAGTGAGTCATGGCCTTCCCAAAATAGCTTTTCCTCCTCTGATGATGGGCCTTTCGGTGAGGCCAGAGTCCTGTGCTTCCCGAATTTGCAGGGGAGGCATTTCAGCTGCATTATTTCCCTATTGATGAACTCATTTCACATTTTCCACAGTGCTGTTCATTTGAGGCTAGGAAGGCTTCCAGGGTGATTCACATGAGAAGGGCTGGTGAAGGGCTCGCTCCCGCAGCAGCTTTCCCTCAGGGGTACCTGAAATATGCTAAAGGAAGCTGTGAAGTACAAGTGTATCTCACCTTTGTCATCTGGTAATTAGCAACAAACAGAAGTCCCAGATCAGAGACGACCTGCCATTTTAACTATGTTTGACCTCCAGTTAGGCACTGTGTGAAAAAAGGACCTTTTTTAATTTTCTTATAAACCTGCTGCATGTTCCTTTTTGCCAGATGGTCTCTAGGATCACAGAAAGGTTTGGGTTGGAAAGGATCTCAAAAATCACACAGTTTCAATCCCTCTGCCATCCTCAGTGCCTTCCTTCACACTCCCACCACAGGAGGATGCACCTGGTCCCACTCCATCCCTGGCACCTGGCCCTCCCGACATCACTCACCCGCCTCTCCCAGTGCTGCTGCTCGTGGGGCACCCGTGTTTGCAGGGTGACCTCTGGCAGTGACTGAGGTAAAGCCCCAAAAGAAGCCACAGGATGTGGCAGACGGGGACCATGAACTGGCTTAGTGGGAAACACTGGCCTAGAAGCAGCAGCTGGGGGCTCCCAAGGGCCTCTTGTCCTTGGCCACTGGGAAAGAGGTACAACAGCTTTGAGGGGTCTTCATTCCTGTGAGCAGCCTGGGAGAACTGCACAATGTGTTGCGGGGATTTTTGGACAAGGCAGGGGTTAAACAACAGTTGGATCCTTTGGCCCCGATTACCCAACCTCATACCTCTGGGTGACCCTTCCCACATGAGCAGTTCCAAAACAGCTGGAACTCAGGCCTGGAGTGTTCCAAGGAACAGTGGCCTTCAGAGAATTATACACGGTCCCAGCTAGTTTAAGTGGTTGTTTCAGGGTGATTCTGCCTGTTTATGTCTCTGCTTTTGTTTTGTTTCTTGTCCGAGTTGCCTCTGTCCCCTTCCCCTCTATCCTTTCTCTGGCTTTCTTAGGAAGATAAGTGACGTTTAGCTCTGCAGCTCTTTTCCCTCCAAGAGTAATATTTTGCTTTGATTAATAGAGCATTTTGGATAACAAACTAATAAACCAGCTTATGTATTTGCTTGCTTTTTCTTTAAGGCTTCCTGTTTCTTGCTCAAGAGGTTTTAACTTCAATTCATGCTCTCAGCAAAATCTCTCTGCATCCTCTGTAGCCGACAGTTTGCCTCTTGCTGGGCTTTACAGTTCTTTAGCCAATTTTTATTTTTAATTCCTTCATTTCTCCTGTTGCTAACTGCCATACTGGGTCTTGGAGCTCGAAAGTACACTGCTGTCCCTAAATTGCCTTCTCCATTTTTATATGAGGTGGCTTGTCTGTAATTATTATATACTTTTCTGCTTATTTTGCTTGAAATATTCAGTTAAGGTAGAAAAAAGCACACATACAAGAAGTCTTAAACCCCAGGATACAGTAATTTCAGCCTCCTGACCAGATCACATGTGGTGCCCACTAAGCCTCAGAGGTGCAACAGTTCTATGAAGGGACCAGGATGTGAATTAGAAATAAGCTGTCCCCGTGGGCAAATTTCTGCATAATTATACTTGAGAGTATTTCTCGAATGCTACTCAGGACTGTAGGTCTATCTTCAGGCTCTGCTGGATGTGACACTGGACTAGTTGTGCCTCTCATCTCCTTCAGGGTGGCAATCTCTAAAGCACGGCTATTGCACCTCTGCAAGGTCCTCTTGTAACTTGTGATATGAATTCAGGACACAACAGTTTCCTTTGGGATGCTGTGCCTTACCTGCCCCTTTTCTCTTGTACATTTTCCTGTTGCCCATCACTTCACATTCTGAGAGTCCTTCGATTGTTTGACACTCCCAAACTCCGTTTCTCACTGACTCCCAAAGCAGTTGTTCTCAAAAGGACTGTCTGAAGGGAGCAACTGTTCACAAGCTGGTAGTAGGGAGTGCAGTCTAACAGAGCACGTGAGGTTTTGGATACACAGTTGAATGAGGACATGCAGGTATAACAACTCCCAGCTACTTTTCCTTACCTCCAAGTGTTTTTTCTCCAAATGGAATTCACCACCTTAAGCCAAGTACCCAAGGCAAATGGTATAGAGGGAAGTGTGAATAACCAAGAATGATACCCTAATAGAGGTCTTGTTTAGAAAGAGTTGTTTAGGCAGGGCTGGCAGAAATGCAGAGGAGAGCAGTGCAGCTTTAGCTCTTTTCCTCCTGTGGAGGTAGGTACTTGTCTGAGGACTGCCAGAAGGTGCCTGTCTTGGTCTGATGATTTACTCCGTTGACTATCTTCTGGGAGGCAGGGCTTTGTGTTGGCTTGTAACAGGGTTCAGAGGTGGCTCTGCCTTCTCTCCCTTCTCCCGTTTATAGGAACTAAAGCATTCAGTTGTGGGAAATTCAGTTTTCATTCCCTCCTCTGTCTTGAGTATTCAGGTGTTAAGTATTAGGAGTAGAAAGACAGCCTGAAGACCAGTCTCCCTTTGCTCGGGATGGACCATAGGATCATGGAATCATAGAATCATAGAATAGTTTGGGTTGGAAGGGACCTTAATGATCATCAAGTTCCAACCGCCCCTGCCATGGGCAGGGACACCTCCCACTAGATCAGACCGCCCAAGGGCCCATCCAGCCTGGCCTTGGACACCTCCAGGGATGGGGCAGCCACAGCTTCCCTGGGCAATCTTACATGTTGGGCAGCATTCCTTGCTGTTTGCACTTCCTGAACTAAACTGTGAGTAGCTGTTCTCTGCAAGTGACTGTGAACAGCTTCAGCAGGACTGTCAATGGCAGACAGATATGCATTTTAAGGATCTAAGCCTTGACCCTAGATTTATACAGAGACATCTAGGCAGTGCACTATACTGTATCCATGTTCTCCTCTGAATTCCGTTCCATGGGGATTGCACGTTGATCTGTGGTACCCTTAACAGAGCTCTGGGTATCTGCTTTGCTTGCAGAGAGATAAGGTTCTCTTGAAAGATTATGTGAGAGTTGCTTCTAGAGTGTGGCTAGAGATCACCTGTAAAGTGGATTGTGCACTAAAAATTTTACTTGATTTCCTCACAACCAAGTAGTTGCTGAAGACTTAGGTGATCCCTTGTTTCTGCCTCTGATGTTGTGGTATTTGCATTTGGATTTTCAATTTGACAGCTTCTTAGTGTGTCCCTCTCTAAAGAAATACCGTAATAATGAACTCACGTTATATTGTGTGACTGAAAGGAACAGATTATTTCTTGCAATTGTTGGAATATTCACTGGTTTGCTTCAAGGCAGGGAGAAAGAAGGAAGTGTTCTCTGTAGGATTAAGAGTGATGGATTAACACTGATGGATTCTGGCCATGATGCCAGCCTCTACTGAGCATGTTAGCAGCATCTGTGATTCATATGAACACCTGTTGGGAAAATAGTTCTAAAAAATCTGTTAATCACAATAAAACACTTGGTAAAAAGGAATTAAATGTAGAAAATTGGTTTGATTTCTTTTTTAAAAAAAACCTTCATGTAGCCAGTCATGTACCAGAATAGTCTCATACCTTTGATTGCTTGGACAGTTTCTGAATATGCCTGTTTTAATTTTCACATGAAACATGTTTAAACTTTTTTAATCTTAGAATGGTTGTGCCTAGGTTTTGATGTTTTTTTAAAATATTTAATCATGTAACTGAGAAGGAAATTCCCAGAGGCCTGTTCATTCACTACATAATCCATATATAATATCTTTATAGTTGTAATGCTGCTCTGTTTTTTCAGGTTAACAGTTTTGTTTCTGGTGCTCTGTCTGACTTTGGTGTCTGCACACCTATGATGGAGCATGGTCCTGGGTGAAAAAGCTTGTCTAGACGGCATAGGCAGGACCTGACACCAAAAAGCAAACCTGTGGGATTAGACTAGGCAGGAGATAATCAATTCTGGTCAACTACGCTTTAAAACTGATAATGTCTCCTGTTGAGGAGGGGAATATTTTTGCAGAAACATGAAAAAAATCCTGCACCACGTATGGTATGTGTCTTTACTCCCCTTTTTGGAGAGATTATCTCCTAGAGCTTTAAATAGTCCTATTTGGGGAAGCTGCTCTGTCTCTTTTAGGTGGAAATCTTGGAGACAGAATAAGTACCTCTTCCACCAGGCTGGAATATATAATCATGGGATTGTTAGGTTGGAAAAGACCTTGGAGATCATCAACTCCAACTGTACCTGTCCACTACTAAATCATATCCCCAAGCACCTCATCTACCCATCTTTTAAGCAGCTCCAGGGATAGTGACTCAAGTATCTCCCTGGGCAGCCTGTTCCAGTGCTTGATAGCCCTTTCAGTGAAGAAATTTTTCCTAATGTCCAATCTAAACCTCCCCTGACGTAGCTTGAGGCCATTCCCCCTTGTCCTGTGAGACCAACACCCACCTCTCTGCAACCTTCTTTAAGGTAGCTGTAGAAAGCAACAAGGTCTTCCCCTCAGCCATAGACATCCTGTCTGGACTTCTAGCACAGTCTTAAGCTTTCCTGCCACTTGCTTTTGAAGGTCCCTCTGGGATGGTGAGCTGGAGGTGGAGCTGTGCCAACCTCCATGCTGGACTGTGATCTTTGAGGCAGGACAGACCCACCCACTGCTGCGTAGTGTTGATGGGAGCCACACATGTCTGCAAAGGAGATGCTTGGTCAGGCATACCAAGAGGTCAAAGGACAAGAGTTCTCCCCTTGGATAGCTTGTGGAGCAGCTTGGCTTGGAAGTACCTGTCTGGCAAAGCAGGTCCAGTCAAGAAGCAGGTCCAGCAGTGCACAGGGCACCCTGGCCTGGGGCTCATGTGTGTGTCTTCCATGGAGCAGCTTTAGGTTGCAGAAGAAAACCCAAAGCCTCAGGACAAAACCAAAATGGTCAGATGAGGTTTTGGGTGGGAGACTCATCTCTCAAGGCAGCATTGGCCCAGCCCGTCAGCAGGTAGCTGGCCTCTGGCATTGCCAGCTGCAGTGGTGTTGTCGACTTGCATTTAAAGTGCAGCCTAGGCTCTTTGCTTTGTGAAGACAAAGATTTGCTAGGTTTCTTCTTGTAGCATGAAATTTCATGCCATTACCTGATATTCTGGTGGAGTTTCAACACTGTACACAAATACACACATGCAGTTCAGGAGCATTATTCTTCAATTCTTTGAGATGTGAAAGTTGATTCAGGAGAAGCTTGTCTTCTCTGTAGCCCAAATTCCGAGGACACACAATTGCATTTCAAGAAGGTTACCAAGCAGCTGGCACTGAGGTGTATTAGTATTTTAATTTGTTATTTTTTGAAGTAAGCCAGAGTCCTGGTTTATGCAAACCAGTGATAGCAGTCAGCACAGCTTAGGGTAGGTGAGGCACGGCCGGAACGCAGAGGGAGCAGAGAGGACCTCCTTGTCATCAAAGTGGCTCCAGCTTTCTGACTTCTGGCAATTTTTTTACTGTGTCTCCTCAGTTTGCTTGCCTGTAGAGCAGAGATATTATTTTTCAGTCTCTGGGGGAAGATCACATATGTGAAGGACTTTGAAGATAAAAAGCACTCTGCTACTGTGAGCTTTACATAAAACCAAAATGTGTAGTGTGATCTGGCTCTTTCATGCTATCTCAGAGTGATTCACACATATCTAATAATCGAGAACTGAAAACCAGCAGTATTTTGCCGATGTAGAGAAAGTGAAGCTGCGAGGATATGCCTCATTCCTGGTTTTAACCAACAAGCAGGGGAAAAAGTATTGCTGATTCTTGCAGCAGTAAACATTTTTTTTTCTTCAAGCTTCAGATGTTGGAGTCATGTGAAAGACTGGCAGCTGAGGCCATAGAGAAAATGTCATATTTCACGGGATTGGGTGGCACTAATTACCGAGTTGAAAAATCTAATTAGTAGCAACATCTCAACATATTATAGGAGTCCTATTTTACCAGTCAGATACCATATTGTTTTGATTTAGATGAAGGAATGTTTCCAGGCAAACTCGCTATGTTTTGCTGTGCTTAGTAACGTGCACGCTGTGAGGTCAAACAGCTTATCCTGCTTTGGAGATAATTTGCTCATGGCAGAGAATTATTACACTTCCGAGTGTCAAACTACTGCCCAAACCTATAGCGGAACTATCTTATGTATCATGAGATAATATGATTGTGGCTCTCTAGTCCTTCCAGACCTGTTTGCTCTTACTAGCCAGCTGATATAGCTGGAGGAAGAATTGAAATTTCAGAGGGCTTGTGTTCCTGTCTCTGGGGTTTTTGTCTTTTTTTTTTCGTGGGCAATATTAGATGATCTGATAAAAGATGCTGCCTCTCATGGGTAAAACAGTAAAAGCCTCTGAGGTCACACAAGTCAAGGGCAGAGGTCATCAACACTTTAAAAGTCCTTCTATGGATATAGATCAAATAAATACTGTATGGATGTATTAGGAAGAGAAGATATCTGTAATCATATCTTGTTTGTCTGTGATGTGTGTAAGACCTAGCTGATAAGGTTAATTCTGTGCTACTTTTCTCATTTAGTGCAGGAATTCAGAAGTGGTAAAACTCAGAAAAATGAGAAATCCATCAAAAGAGGTTGCTCTCTTGGAGTGTCCTCTGGTGGCTGCCAGGGAAAAGGTTTTTCCTTTGCTGTGGTCCCTGAGGGCCATCAGGGAGGTGCTGGGTGGATATCCCTGTGCCCTTTGCAGGTCATCATGTCTTGCTTTCAAAACAAGGGAGCATTGAAAGCTTCTTGGAAACAATGAATAATTCTTCATGATGTGGAGCTTTTCTTTGGCTGTTTCGCAGCTGAGGCAGCTTTTTGGGAGTGCTGTGCCTGCTTTCCTCCAGAGTTTTACCTGGCAATGAGCAAGTCAATGGCAGATGAAATACAATCTCAGATGGAGCAGTACCTTCCGAATGGTAAACTTGGCTGTAATAACTTAATCAACTTCTGTATACAAGGCTTAAACCTTTGAGGATGTGTCTACAGTTGTGCCTGTCAGGTGCTTTACCTCCTACACTTTGCTGAGCAAAGGTGCACCTGAAATGCTGGGGCTAAGGCTGCAACCCTGACCTCTCTGTTGATTTACTGGCTCGAGAACTGCAACGTGTCATGTCTCCTCTTATTTCTGAAGCAGACGCCTTTCTGCAGCTTTCATAAAATGTAGAGGTGCAGTTTCACACTAAAACTAACCTTCTGGTTAGTCCTTCTAGTGAGTCTGGCCATTCTCTCTTCTTCTGGAGCAGTTTGTTGAGCCACACGTCCCCACTGCTTCACCATGGCCAGAGCTGACATGGGGCCAGGTGCAGGAACCCTTAGCTGGTGGGTAAAAAGGGAGGCATTAAAGACAGGCACTTTGATTGGTGGAAGTGTAACCTGGAACTCCTGATAGGTATGTAATATGGAATTAGGCTCTGTGTAAACCTCTTCCCCTCAAGAGTTTCCACACAGACTTGTGAGAATTATACCAAGATAAGTGTTTGTAGAAAAATTAAATCTCAGGTGCAACATGTTGTGTTATGAATCCAGTCTGCAGGATCCCCAGAATGCCTCTTATACTTTTCACATGAGCCAGGAAATGAAAAAAAAACCCAAAAACCAAAAAACCCAAGCCAGTTCAACTGCACAAAGAGAGGGTGTGAGGGGTTGAGCTTAAAGAGTTTTGTAGCCTCTGGCCTCAAATACTTTGTGCCGAGACTTACAAAACAGAAACACAAGATTAGTCTTTAAAATGTTACTTGGTGATTTTCTTTTTTACTTTAGTACTCAAGGGTTCCTTTTAGAGTTACTGGCCGTGAGTGATGTGGCCAAGAACCTTACTGTAGCCTTGCTTTGGGAGAACAGCAACACTGTGTGTCCCGCACTGTTCGTGGCTTCAGTGATTTAACAACAGGCTAGTAAAAGCAACTGTACAGAAACCAAAGGATGAGTAAAGTAGCACTGGTTGTTAAACCAACAGTCATGTTGTACTCATCTTTTTTTAGACACTATCCCTGTTTTTCATCTTTTGGCTAAGTTTGATTTCCTCTCTGCCCCTTTTCCTCTTGTTTTTCAGTTACTTTGAATTCAAATATTACCAATACTGATGTCTTCATATTTTTTTTCCCTGAAAACTACAGCAGGTAAGTTTTTAATTTTTCAGCCAAATAATTTGCTATATGAAAGAGTTGAAATCTTTTCCTACCTCCTGAGTTCAAGGCTTCCTTTGCTGTCTTCTTTTCCTTGTTTTCTTAGCATACTGGTCTGTCTTGTAAAGCAGTAAGTTCCGAAGACAGTGTTCTCTGTGAAGCCTGGGTGGCAATAGGAATAGTGTTGCTATTGTTTTGTCCATGTACAAACTTGTTTCTCTCATGGAAAGAACTATTTGCTTTGTTTTTATATCCTGTGGCATATCTCATGAATCTTTTGCCTCTAAACAGTTCCCAGAAGACTCTTTGTGAGAGCTCAATAGAAGGATTACACACATTCCTGGATTTCACAACTGGAAATGTTTTTTGGTAGTGTCAGTGCTTTGGCCTGGTAAGTGTATTGATGACTGCTGTGAAAATGTCACGTTCTCTTATTTTGCAGCTGTAGTGATGGACAGAATCTGGCTTCTATTTGGGTTGTTGCAGCCTAGATGAGTTTGAAATCTATTTTAATATGTTCTGTGATATACATAATCTTTCTTTGGCTGGGATGGGCAGTGGAGAGAGCAGGAGGATAGGAGAAAAGAAAATAGTCATCAGTTTCTATGAGCATATACGCTACATGCTATAATGCTCACTTTGTCATAAATATAAAATCAGAAGGCAGTCATGACTCCTGAAGGACTCTTAGGTGTGTTTACCCAGTTTTTTGAACATCTGGAAGCTCTGCCTGTGCTACCTGGATGCAGACTGACTTCAGCCAGACAGCTGATGAGTTTAGTTAGCATGGTGTGGAGGTAAAAATAATTAACCCTACTGAGAAATAGGATATTTGTCTTCTACTTAGTCCTGGCCCACTGTAGGTCTTTTTGCTTGGAGCATGGATACTTCTTGCTTGTGTCTGACTGCTGCAAGGTGCCGTATGTCCCTTTCTTTCACTTCACTTCACTCCTCTCGAGCTGCTTGGATTCTCATGAAGATAGTAGTGTGCTGGAGCCAGCGGGTGCAGTATGACTCCAATAGCATTTGCAGGGAGATGCTGCTGCTTTAGTTTTCCAGGACGTTACTGATGCTGCTGGAACCTTGCTTGCAGAGAGGGGTGGTTTTGAAGAACCCAGTTTTGCAACTCAAGAGCTCTTCATTTACTCTATGTGATTAAGGCTTGTAAGGGGAGTTCAGAAAGGTTGTACAAAACAGAGTAAGAAGTGTTTCTAACAAATTCTAGTAAGGTTTTTCCTATATACTTTGTAAATAAAAGGATACAGTTTATTTATAGTTTCTTAAATTCAGAGTGCTGGAAACAGTGAATGAAAAGTCCCTTTCTGGTTAGAGAGTTCTTTTATGGGAAACAGTCCCTCTTTAGTTCCAATCCAATGCCTGTTACATCCCTAAAGATTCAATTACTTCTGAATCTCAATTAGACTGATAATAGGTCTGCTAAGGAAAGTTAAATCCATCAGGAACACCTGCAATTTGCCCTCAAACACTGCCAACTGACTTTCCAACAAAGTTCTGTCAGGAAATAAATCATCAAAATGTGTGTTTTCAATGTTTAAAGATGCCTTTTGGTATGCCCGTCTTGGGGATTTCTTTTAATGTACTGTCAGAAGTGATGTTGTATATTTAGGGTTTTCTATATTTTTGATGAAGAAGGGTAGCTTGATAGGTGTGTGTGCAAGACTCACATGATTTACAGTTACGTACATCTGCGTGTACGTTTTAAGGGATGTGGTGACTGTGCTGCCAAGAGCAGTCAGTTATTTTGTAGAGTTCAAGGTAGGCACTGAATAATACCTTCAATGTTACTGCAAAGTCAGTACATTCTAAAGGCATAAAATTAACCCAAATTTCTATTCCATAGTACAATGGATTTTCATACACAATGTTTAGACTCCCTGCTTGGCAAAGACAGTAATTCTCCAGCTTTTTTTCTTGTTTTGTTTACAATTTAAACTTATAATAGTTGTGCTTACATGAATCACTACTTCATAATACAAATAGCAATAGTGCTTGATGTGTTCTTTCATTATGGTAAAGAACAAACTGCTAAGAGAGATCAAATAACTCTGAAAGACAGGAGTGCATCCACTGTCATTAACTGTGCACAACGCCTTTAATTGGTGTGACTGACAGCTAAGTAAGTATTCATTTTGGCTATTAAAGAACGTCACTCCACAAACTGGCTTTGTTGTGTATGTCCCGGTATTTCTTAGTGCACCATGACTTAGGGGATGTTTCCTGGCAGAGTGACAAAAATTCCATAACACCACTGAAAGATACAAAGTTTGTCTAAAAAGCACCTCCATGCTGTTCTTTCCTTCTCCATTATTGAAGACGCATAGGCAGCAATTAGCATCCTACGCATTGCTTAGGAGTGAAAACATAGTTGGGGTTTCAGCGTTACTGCTGTGCAATGTTAAAACCAGACATTAGCCCAAACTTGCTCTCATTTGTGTTACATTGCAAGAGGGACGATTAACGAAAGACTCAAGAATAAAACTTCATTTCAGTGAAGCTCCTTTTCTGTCAGTGGCATAAGCTGGTTTTGACTTGTCTGTCTTGGCTACCTGAAACAAGTTAGCAAGCACCTGCACAGGAGACCTGCCAGCCAAAGCGGGAGCGGTGGCATAGGGACATGCTGCAGGTGGCGATGCCCAGGAAGCAGTCAGCCACTTTGCTGCCACCACAGCTACTTACTGAGCAAGTAAAACCAGTGCAGCTTTTATCATAGAAACTTTCGCTTTTAATAGAATGAGGAAAGATGAAACCAGAGGTGAATGAGATTGCTAGACTAGATTGTTGGGTTTTTTCCTGAAAACTCTTTTGCTCTTTTTCACCGTCTCATCTATCTTTTATCAAGAGAGAGAATAGAGCTGTCCTCCCAGGCAGTCTGCTAGTGTTTCCTGCATTGACTTAGCTTGTCTTAAAAACAGCAATATTAAGCTCCTAGCTAAAGATGTGCATATGTCAGTGACTAAAACAGAAGAAGCAAAGGAAAAATCAAACTGAATTTCAGATCTTTTTGGTCCTTTTCCTGTCTTTTGCTGCTGAATGGGGAATGAAGGGCATGCCGAGACCAGAAATCCTGGAGTGGGAAGGCTGTGCAAGGCCCATGGTTTTACTGGTGCTGCCTAGCATTGTTGAGCACGACTGATTCGTATCTGCACTCAGCCCCACACCAACCATATATATTCCCCATGCCATATCTAACTGGGCAAACTTTTCAAGCGGCAACAAGCCTGTGCAGGTTAACCCTGCTTTCCAGGCCCCTGTTTTTGCCCAGCATCACCTTTACCTGCTCCATAGGTTGTTATGGGTTGGTCCTTGTAGCGGGTGTGCTCTGTCTGCTCCTCCAGCAAACTAATTGCATTAGAGAAGTTGTCAGAGGACAGCAGGGCTCCTGGCACATGGGGAAGCAGCTCAGCACAAAAAGCTGCTCAAAATGAACATTGATAAAATATTTACCAACAATTTCAGAAAACAGAATTGAACAACCTAACCTGTAACCTTCCTGCCCCTCCATTCTTAAAAAAAAAAAAAAAAAGTGGACAATGCACCGTTTCTGTGTGCCACCTCCCTGCCTCCCTATTAGAAATGTGTACTTTACTTCTAGCCTGACTGTGGCTCTCACCACTAATGGATCTGGCTTCTGTGCTTTAGTATCCCTCACTGCAATATAACCCTTTTATTATGTTTAGACATCAGAAAGTTTTCTGAGGTCACGTGCTGTGAGGCCTGTTTTAATGACCTAAATGCTTTCAAGTTTCTTCTTTGCATGTGTCTCCTCTCTGCAAATTTTTTGAACCTTGGGCACTGGTGCTGTGTGCAATATTCCAGTAGCAGAGGCTCTGGTGTATTAAGATACCATACCCTCATAATTCTGACTGATTTCTGATTTATAGGTACAGGGATACATTTTTTCCTTTTGGCAAGACTGTGGCTTTGACTTCACGCGCAGCTGTTTACCTGCCTCCTCTTTTTGGAGTTTCTGCTTCCTGGGACCGTGAATGCCTCGTTCCTACAGACATGAAAACAATAAGTGACCTGTGCTCAGCTTAACATCAAAGTGACCCTCCTGTAATTCTGCAGTATCTTCCCACTTGCTCTTCTACATATGTATGTTTGTCATCTGCAAGCTTTAGCAGTAATTTTAGTAACTTACTGCTTATTAAACAGTAATCTCAGTTGTTTATTTTACTGGAGTAAATATGGAAATGGAGCACAGCATCTTCAGAAGGGCTCCAGCAGAGTGGAAAGTGATAAACCAGTATTCTGTTTCTACCCAACAGGATATGTTTCAGATCCAAACCCAGAGAGCCGTTTTGGAAGTTTACCTTGCTGATGGCAGCAATATTATACTTGATCTCCAGACATCAGACACTGCTTAAAGAATTTTAGAAGTAATGGGCTTCTAGAATTGTGTTGAAATTTTCCATTTGTGAGAAATGGACAAAATCGAAGATAATTTCAGTCAGGAAAGGACAAAACTCTCTCTTTGGAGATATATAAGAATATATGCATTTTTTGAGGAGATTATTGTGCCAGGAGCAAGGGGGGACATTGCTGATTTTTCAGATGGGCTTTTTTGGTTCTTACATTTGTCTACATTTTGTCTCTCCTTATTGTTATACGCCCTCTGCTTCTATGGTATTTGTCTGTCAAGGCCAAGATTTCTTCATATATGATAGAATCAAGAAATAGACACTAGAAATAGACACTATTTTTATGTGTTTTTAATTAACTCCCCCTTTGGTTTATTAGAGTGTGGGTGAAAGTGCTTGAACGCTGGAGTCAGAAATGACATTCTAGTCTTGGCATATGCCTTAGGTGGAGCACTTTTGTTAAAACTGAGTGTGCAACTGATATATTTGGTTTGTCTGCATGCTTCTCCCTCACTTTTTTTGTATGCCCTGATGTTTGCCATGAAGCTGTGGGGCTGTCTTTGTGGTGCTGGCATGGTTTTAGCACTGTGGCTCAGGGATGTGGGGAACAGCTGGTGTAGTACATACAGTAAACAACTGCTAGTTACATTTTGAAACCAGTAGCAACCAAATGTTGTTTACATAACTGGCTGGCTTGTGTTTGAAACTTTCAATTGGGGTTCCCTTCTTAATCCAGGAGAGGAGGAGCACAGCAGCTCTGTGTGCTCACCCGTGTGCACAGGCACCAATTTCAGTACAGGATGAGGGATGATGTGATTGAGAGCAGCCCTGCAGAGAAGGATGTTGTGGTACTGGTTGATAAGAAGCTCAATATGAGCCAGCAATGTGCGCTCGCAGCGCAGAAGGCCAACCTTATCCTGGGCTGTATCAAAACACACATGGCCAGCAGGGTGAGGGAGGTGATTCCCCCCCTCTATTCCTCTCTTGTGAGACATCATCTGGAGTATTTTGTCCAGTTCTGGAATCCTCAACATAGGAAGGATATGGAACTGTTGGAACAGGTCCAGAGGAGGGCTGCAAAGATGAGGCTGAAGCACCTTCCATATGAGGACAGGCTGAGAAAGTTGAGGTTGTTCAGC
Organism: Coccyzus lansbergi; assembly: GCA_033558105.1. Taxonomy (NCBI): domain Eukaryota; kingdom Metazoa; phylum Chordata; class Aves; order Cuculiformes; family Coccyzidae; genus Coccyzus; species Coccyzus lansbergi. The sequence goes on along the minus strand of JAUMJK010000729.1, from coordinate 101,353 downwards.
CTGGAGAAGAGAAGTCTCCAGGGAGATCTTACAGTGACCTTCCAGTACCTGAAAGAGGCTACAAGAAAGCTGCACAAAAACATGCCTGTTTTTAAAACCAGCTGACAAATCTGGAGAAAATCCTTCTGAACTGCAAAGAAGAGTGAATTTACAATGCTGTCGCTGCAACACAGCTGGAGGCGTTTCAGGATTGGCACCATTTGGAAGAAGACTGAAAACCGATACTTCCACCTTATGCTCAGACAAAGAAAGTCCAGCTTCGCTGACCCAATTGTGACTCCTCTGTCAGGTTGCACAATCTGCCAGATGAGCTATGACAGGTGTGTTCTCAGGAGTGGAGAGCTTCCTTATGGTTGTTACACCACATTTCTGAGCGAACTCAGGAGATGATGGTCACTGCAGAATTTAGGAATGCTCTGGTGGCACTGTGCTCTTTTAGCTTATGGCTGCTTTAGCTTATGCTTTGATTTTTCAGGACATAAACCCAAACAAGGTAATAGCCCCAGTCTGATTCACTGGTTTCAGTGCTTACCTCTGCCTGATTTTTCTGTCCGCACTATCACAGAATCACTAGGTTGGAAAAGACCCATAGGATCATTGAGTCCAACTATTCCTATCAAACTATCCCATGTTGCAGCTGGTCCTGAAAATAATTTCCATATTTTCTGTTGATTCTACTTCTGCTCTTTTCCAGAAAAGATGTAGAGGGGGCCCCAGCAAGATAAAAACAATCTAAATATCAAGCTGGATAGGATTTTTCCTTTTCATGCACTGTCAATAATGAAAGCTCAACAGAGCTCAAGTCTGTCCCTCACACAGAATTGTAGAGCCCTCTAAGAAAGACTGGCACTTGCAGTGAAGGAGCAGGACTTATAGGTAGTTCCTAGAAAAAGAAGAGGACTCTATCAGCTTGGAAAATGCACAAATTGTGTAAAAATGCATATTTGTAATGCTCCTGAGTAATATTTTTAGCTCACAGCACACATTACTTGCTGTGCAACAGGATTTGAGGATTTAGTAGTAAAGATCTGGAATAACATGTAAGATGCCTTGTGTTAGAGGACACTTTAATGCATGGAGAGTAGTCAACATTTTCTATTTTATTACAGTTTTACTTTCCTTTGAGATTTATGAAACTCCCACAAACTCAAACGCTGCAATAGGGGAATGGTTATATTTGCCTTTAAATGGGCAGTTAAATGGGATATAAGGGAAAATTTTAAACAATTAAGTGACATTTAATAGGTATTGAACATTTCTTCCTTATTCATGCTAATGGACAGCTAAATTTCTGACCTTTGTTTTTCAAGGTTACATCAAGCAGGATGGAGCTGTCAAGAGAATTAATAAATTATTTTGGCTTATTTTTCTTTTAAGATCATGATGCCAGAGTACTCTCTGGTAAGTTTTACAATGTGCTTAACGTAGCCCTCCCTTGGAATTGTTTTGTTGGCTGCAGTGACCTAACCTGGAGTCTGAACAGAGCTTGCATGAGCCTGCTCCCCACACAGCTTGAAATAGTGGTTGTGGAGACAAAGTATGGCGACAGATAGTGTGGTTCAGGAGTGAGCCTTCCACATATAAATTTCAAGTTCATTCCAGTTTACCAGACGTGCAACTACTTTACCACATAGGAACAGTTGGGTACATCTTAGAATCTCAGAATCATAGAATAGTTTGGGTTGGAAGGGACTTCAAAGTTCCAACTCCTCTGCCATGGGCAGAGACACCTCCCACTAGATCAGGCTGCCCGAGGCTCATCCAACCTGGCCTTGAACACCTCCAGGGATGGGGCAGCCACAGCTTCCCTGGGCAACCTCATGGTGAAGAAATTCCTCTTTATGTCTAATCTAAATCTGCCCCTCTCCAGTTTATATCCAATGCCCCTCGTCCTATCACTACAAGCCTTTGAAAAAAGTACCCCCTGATTCCTTGTTGCCCCCTTCAGGTACTGGAAGGTTGCTATCAGGTCTCCTCAGAGCCTTCTCTTTTCCAGGCTGAACAACTCCAGTCTTCTAGGTAGACATTTAGTCAAGCAGCCATACCTACCTGAAACAATTCTAGATTTGTAGATCACATGCTGAGTTCAACAATAGGACAGGAAGCTCTTTTGTTACATTCATAAACAATGCCTGTGGTTTACTTTCCTTTAGATCATGACAAGTTTCCTTAGTGGACAGAAACCTAAGCTTAACCACAATGGTACTGAACAAGCTGTAAATCAGAGTTGTGAGTCTCTTTATGGTCATAAGATTTTTAAGGGGCACTTGCTTCCTCATCGATCAGCTGATGTCCTGTTTCCCATGTGAGAAGGTGTGTGGATGAGGCAGGATTCAGGCCTGGGATGGGGACAGACTCAGGACATATCAGGGAACTCAACATATTCGTTGCTGTTGGCTGGAGTAAAGTTTGGCATTTCAGCCTCTGTGTGGCCTTGACTAGTCATCTCAGTCCTCTCATTCCCATAAAGAAGTTATTGCTCTACTGAACCTTTTCAAGATGAAGGTCCAGTAGTAAACCCAGGCTTACTCAGTGGGGCAGGAACATTACTGTCTGTCTCTCTTTTATTTATCATTTCCCTATGCTAGTCTCTCTGGCTGTGAAAGGTTTGTCAGAGAACACAGAATCCCTGGCTGTTCACATGCCTCAAATGTATCTGGATGTAACACATTTAATATGCTCTTCTACTACCTATTAATTGAAAAGTTTTTCAATCAAGTTTTGATATTTGCCAGATTTAACTCCAGCTGGCAATTGAGTACCATACAGCCGCTCACTCAGGGAGCACGATGGGGGAGAGAAGCAGAAGAGAAAAAGTGAGAAGACTTGTGGACTGAGATAAGAACAATCTAACAACTGAAATATAATAATAATAGCATCAACAACAATAAATTGTAAAGAAAAGGAAAATAACAAAAAGAGATAATTAAAACCCAAGAAAAACAAGTGATGCAAATGAAAAGCTACGGTTCACCATGAAACGACTGATGCCCAGTCTGTCCCTGAGCAGTGATCCTGCCCCTGCCACTCCTGGCTCCCCTAGTTTTGATGCTGACATGATGTCATTGGGATAGAGTCTCCCTTTTGCCACTTGGGGTCACCTGTCCTGGCTATGCCCCCTCCTGGTTTCTTGTGCATCCCCAGCTTCCTCACTGTCAGGGCAGTATGAGAAGCTGAAAAGGCCTTGACTTAGTGCAAGCACTGCTCAGCAAAAACTAAAACATCAGAGTGTTATCAACATTATTCTCACCATAAACCCCAAACACAGCACTATACCAGCTACTAGGAAGAAAATTCCAGCTGAAACCAGAACACCTCACAAATACATCAAGTACAAACATAACCCAAAATTCACTACCAAAAAATATTTAGACACTCACATGCTTAAAACCATGCTTAAGTGTTCTCCTGAATTGTGGTATTGGCTTAGAATTAAACATTTCCAGGTTTGGACTCTTAGATATAACTTTTTAGAAGTGTGCAGGAGAGCAGCGACCTTTTCAGGCTTATGTGATTTTCTTGCTGTACATTACAGTGCTTTTGTCTGGTGTTCTACTCAAGAAAAGCACCAGTCCTGGGAGCTTGTATCCACAAGCAGAAACATCTACGCTGCTTCACTGTGTGCTGAGAGAAGGCTATTCTATAAGAACATAGTCTAAGAGATAAGCTATAAGTGATAGCACTTTGTAAATTTAGACTCAGAGAACTGAGGAAGATAATTAACCTGTCACTTTACTCCAGAATTTATATTAAGTTCTTTCCCTTCTCCAAAAGCATGTTGCTAACCACCACTAAGTGATGAAAGTAGTGGGGTTGTTTCACTAGACTTCACTAAATGTCTCTATGTTTTTCCTTTTCCCGGTGGTGAAAAAAGTGGCAGACTTTGAACTTCCTTATGTGAGTCTTCAGAGCATGAAAGAGATGCACTGTAAGCTTGGGATCTGAAAGTGGTGAGCAAGGAGCTTAAAAGGAACTACCAAGGTGCAGGGTAACTTCCATAAACAGAGAAAGAAATCCCTTGAGTAATTTGGTTACAAAGTCTCTAAGCCTCAGCAGCATAACTGTTTTTTGCCATGCCAATTTGTTACAGGAATTGACTCGTTTCTATGACCCTGCCTATTTTCAGGTTTATCACTGTGGTCTTTCTGAAGTGTCCTTTACTGCTATTTAACCTCTCTCTGTTTCAGAATCTCTAGAGAGGTACTTTGTGGCTGCCTGCCTCCTAATTTTTATATCTGCATAATGCAGTGGCCACAAAAGGGAATTTACCTGCAAACAATATAGGTTGTTCTATGATTCTATGATTCTATGAAAAGTTTGAGTTCTGAGTTGTGAGCTGCAACTCCAGGCAGAGACGGATTACTTTTTATCAAAAGTACTCATTTCTGCATATTAATAAAAAAATATCTGAGGCCATAGCTTGAACATTTATTTTGGTAAGTAAAGCAGCAGAATGTTTTCCCGCTTTCATTTGCCCAGACCCTAGGCTACCCCTCAGATATACTGGTGGAGCTGTGTGGGCAGACGCAGTGAACTGGACTGACGAGCTAACCTGGACAAGAAATAAGTTGCTGTTTGTTTTTCATTTGTTTTTGCTGGCCTATTTTTGGCCTGGGTCAGTCCCCAAGTCTTGTTTGCTGTGCAGCAAAGAGTTATCCTGACTAAGCTCCAGGGACAGGGAGTTTGGCTTGTCAAACAGTGTCATGAGGGGGCAGTTGGGCAATGGAACTGAGCCAGTCTAATGCCTCACTGCTCTGGTTGTGACCTGGTCTACTTCTCCCTACACTCAAAATGAAAAAAAAAAGGAATAGATTTCTGTGGGGTTAAGTGGGCTGAACTGGCTGCATCAGCTGAGTGTCAGATTCCATTTCCAGAATGTGGCTGGGAGCAGAAAAGGAAGAACAGACTATGCTTTTTGGTGGCAGTGACTAAGTTTGCTTGGCTTGAAGGTACACAGAAGCCTGTTGTTTGCTTGTAACTGGTCTTGTTTAAATCCAGTAGGCTAGAGCTTGGCTTCTACAAAACTTTCTAGGTTTCCCTGTGTGTACCCTTATAAACTGGAGAACCTAGCAGCCTAATGGAAGCACCCTGTGGTTCTAAGACATGACCATCAGAGCAGATACTGTTCTATCTAGCACTGCCTCAAAGCACAGAAACGGCAGTCCTGGAGTTGTTTGCCGCAGGAGGCATATCACTGGTGTAGTGTGAGAACCAGCATAGCTGTACCAGCCACAGAACCTGCTCTGGTCTTACCATCATGCAGATTGACCCAAGCTGCTCTTCAATAAAGTGGCTTAAGCTAGACATTGCATCATGGCACTTGGACAACTGAATATTTAACTTGTTTTGCCGCTGTGCTGATCTGATCCTGCTGAAGTTCCACAGTAGCTGGCACTGCAGCTAGCTAGCGCAAAACTAGCTCTTGTAGCCCTGCACTGCAGCATGGCAGTGGGTGCTCCCAGTCTTACCAGCTGTTGTGGAGACAAGCCCTGAGCTGTTTGAGAAAAGGAGGAGGAAAGCTTTAGCCCTAAATCATAATTGCTGTGTTTGATGCCACCCAAATCCAAGTGGATCAACTTCATTGTAGTTTATTTCCCTTCCACTGCAATGTATAAAGAATAAGTACATGCTTTGAGGGCACAATTGTTTGGCTTTGGGTTTGTTTTTTTTCAATCTGGCAAGTAATGAGATCTTTCTGGGTTGTGTTCCCTTCATATTTAGCTGAAAAAAATCAAACCACTATGTTTAGAAACATATCTTCATATTGAGTCATTTTTTCCCTTGGCATGGAAAAGGTATATGGAATCTTCTCTAGATACACTGTTGATGGATTGTAGAGCTTTGTAGATTCACTCTATATGCAGGTAAAATTGAAAGGTCTTGACAGGTAAAACTGAAAAGTCTTTACTTTTAAAATTTAACCTTCCCACGTTAATTTAACCTGTTATATGAATTCTTAAAACATTTGTAAATTGTTCTTGTTTAACACCATTTCTTTTGTGCTTTTCTAATTCCTGGTTTTACTTATTGTTGATCATGTTTATTTTTCCTTCAAACTCAAGTACTAGAGGTTCTAACTCAGCTGTTTTGTGCATGGGAAAAGTGTTTAACAAAAAGGACATATTTAGTCATCTCTCCATTCTGTTTTCAAGTATATGTATGTTTTTGTATGTCTCTCTATTTAGGCATTCTGACATGATATGAGAGCATTTGAATTCTGCACTCTAGGTGTGTCTACTTGTACTAGCTTTGGAACTGTTAATTCAAGAGGAAAGAACAGTGTAGAGTGAAGTTATCCTAAAATCAAAGGCCTTGTTTAAAAAAAAACCAAGCCTGTGTACGTGTCTTTCTGAGTGTATATGTGAAAGTAAATAGATTTTTGCTGACCTTTTTGCTATTTTTAAAAATTCTTTTAAGGCAATCCAAGAAGTTAGGAGGAATTTGATTAAACTAACAGAAAGGCAGATGCAGGACCTTCAATTTCCACAAAAATAATGTCAACATAGCAAAGGTAAAATAGTATTTTAAAACAATATGAACAGATCAAAGGAGTGGGTTTTGAAGCAATGATACTAGAAGATGCCACTTTAAAAACAAAGCATGGTTTTGTGGAGTAGTTTGAGCTAGAGAGCCAGATTTCCTTCCTCCTGGTCAGATACTGAGCCACTTAATAGAAAAGAAGGTTCCTATCTCTGCTAGCATTTTAAAATATCCCAACAGGATTACTTGAACTGTAAGGGCTGGCAATTTTTGACTGTGAATTCTATTCTTCTCTGTTTGCTGAACTCAGGTGCAAATGTTTAGGAAACTGGATGGAAATTCAGACTGCTGGGACTGCCGTTCTCAGTATTTCTTACTGGTTAGTTTTATCTCTTCCCATCATCATACCCAGCAAGTATCCAAAAGATCCAGCTCATCATATCCAGTGGGGAAAAAGAAATCAAGTTTCTAAGATGGACTGTGAGCGTTATTCTCCAAATCAAGCACTGACATTGTGGTGAATCTGTGTCCTCCCATGAGAAAGAGTATTATGAATGTGAAAGATTTCCCTTGTAGCTCTTTTGAGTTTTTTTCCAGATCACTAGATTTCACTTGTGTTTACAGCAAGTCACTTGAGTTCTGTCTTTTTGGTACAGTTCTTGGAACTGATTCAAGAAACAAAGTTCTATGGATATGTACAGCTTGATCCTTGCATTTGTGCTATCCAGAAGAAGGCTGCTCAGTTGATATCTATGTTGGCAATGATGAGATTAACTGCTACATAAAACTATCAACTCACCAAACCAAAGAGAAAAGACTTAAAATCAACAGGTTAAGAAGTTGTCACGTTACTTTTCTTGTGAGTATTTCACTGACTTTGTATCCAAACTCACTTTCTCTTCATGAGAAGTAAGGCTGTTGGAGGAGAGGAGGTCTGTTTTAAATCCCACCCGTCTGCCCACATTTTGCTCCAAACCTATCCAGAAATGTATTCTCTTGGCAGTCTTTACAGCAGTAAACCATCTTAGCCTTTTCCTGCTGTTTTCTCCCTTCCCTGGTATTCCATATCATACTTTACCTGCCCCCTTTCTTTCTTGTTGGAGATAGAGTTAGTAGAGAGTTCTGTGTGGAAATTAAAGAACAGCTTTAGCCAGCTTTATGCATGTAATGACTCCCCCTTCCTACCTCCCACTCACCTCCTCCCTCAAGAGAAGTGTTCTGGTACAGATCTTCAGCTGTTTTGTTTATATACTATCTAAAATTAAACTGATTGACTAATTCTGAATTAAGGCTGAACACCTTAATGCTGCTTTTAGCTGTTTCTTACGTTCATTTTTTGTTTGGGTTTGTTTGGGGTTTTTTTTGGGATGTTATAAAGGATGGTGAAGGCAACACTCTGGAACTCAGATTCAAATACAACCATTCAGGAACTTGGCAGTGTATAATTTTGTACAAAAAACAAGTCAGTCCTTCATCCTTACAGCCACAGGGGATCTTCAAAAGCGGTGAGTCCATCTCTACCAGAGTGCAGCAGCTGCGCTTTCAAGTAAGGTAGCCTTGGGATAGAGTTATCTGGGGAAAAGCATTTGAGTTTCTACTATGAGGGGAAGAGAATATTTTTTTTATTTTCTGTTACAGATAAATGTCTGGCACTCCGCACAAATTCTCGAATGGAGTGTGGAAAGGTGCCATTTATTTACTGGACTCAGTAAGTATGCAAAATCATTAATTGGTCAGACCAACAGAAGGTCAACAATTCTGATTTTCCACAATAAATCCCATTGTTCAAATATAAATACATGCCACATTAACACAAGTTAATGGAGGATGTGGTGTCATCATGTGACATAATAAGTATTCTTTTACCTATAAATCATTATTAAGTAAGATTTTATAGGGTGTCATTACTCCCATTATTTCAGGGCAGCTCTTTAAAGAGAAAGGTATCCAGGAATTCAGGTCATCCATCTGTGGTTATGCCTGGAAAATAATGTAGGCTCTGCAGCATCAGTGATGGCACCAGTCTCAGTTTAGGTACAAAGCTTCTATTAAAGCTATCAAGCCTGCTATTCAACTAAACTGCTTCTCTTGTTTCTGAGACCCAGCCCCTTCCCAGCACCAGGCAGGATTAGTACAATCTAAATGCCTAATTTCTCACACACAGCTTCTGAAATCTGAGGTGATGATGCAGTTCACACAGCTATTTAGCATTAATTTCCTGTCATGTTCAACTTTAATGAGCCATAACTATTAAGATTTCTAGTTTCTTTGCTGTTGCAGAACAAAAAGCTCTAGAATTACATCAGTATTAATTATCTTGTAAAATCTATTAGAGTTACACTTGAAGTAGTGCTCTGTTGATTGGAAAACCTGTGTTCCACTTTCTTCAGAAGTGTGAGAAAGACTTAAATCATAGAATGGTTTGAGTTGGAATAGACCTTAATGGTCTCCTAGTTCCAACCCCTCTGCCATGGGCAGGGACACCTCCCACTAAATCAGGCTGCCCAAGGCCCCATCCAACCTGGCCTTGAATATTTCCAAGAAATGCCAGAAATGTGCTGCAGTGTGGATTAAAAAAGAATTTCATCCACGAGTCCACTGTGGAAAATATAAAGATTAGTCAGAGATAGCTACCTATTCTATCACTGATCTTGTAGGATATTTTATCTTCGATTCAATCTCTCAGTACTTGGCACCCTACATGAGATGACTCCTTTTGGACAGTAAGCAGTGAGATGCATCTCCAGGGTGCAATTCGGACCTCGCCTTGGGCTGCATCATTCCAAGGAGTTGCGTATACTCATCGGACAGCATAAAGAACAGCACCGCTCCTCTCTGAGGTGCCTCTGCCAGATACATAGCATTACGTGGGATGAATGCAAACCGCTTTGTTCATGTTAGCTGTGCAGAATATGACTGAGCTGGTCTACAAAGAGTTGTGGCCATCTTGTGTAACCACCAGGGCTTTGATTTTCAGCAGTGCAGAGTGCATGCAAACTCCAGCTTGCTTCATTGATTGAAGCGGTTTTGATGCAGATAGTGCCACATTTGATTAACCTTACTTAGCCTTTGGTGTAATTTGGCAGCCTTTAAGATAGAAGCCACAGACAACCACAGAGAATAACTTGCCTCAAAAAAAGCAGCCATAAAATCGTTTTTCTCCACTCTGAGCAGTGCTGTGAGGGTTAGTCCTGCTAAGGCTGGGCTTTAAGCAACTGCAGGTAGTTTTGTGCACTGTAAGGGTATTAAGCACAGAATAAAATAAACTGAATTACAGAAGCAACAGTAATTTATTAGGGAGTGTAATTTTCTAGTGGAGGAGGAATGGAAGAGTCAAGTACATCTTTTAATAGAAGAAATCAGGATGTTCTCTCGTTTATCCTCTTCAGGACTTTTTGCTCAGTAGCTGCTTGAAGAAAATTATATCAAAACAGATGATGAAGGGAGCCGAAGAAGGCCAGGAGCTGGTGAGTGTGTGTGTATGCTGGTATCTGAATTTGTACTTTAAAGCCTGGCAGAGCCTACTCGATCATTCTTTCAAATGGGCTGAGAGAAGTCCTATTGAGGGAAAGGATTTTGCATGCTCTGGCATTTCAGAACAGAATTAATTGGTTAAAAAGTACACTTTTTCTTAGTTTTACTGAAATAATATTCTGAATATTAGAGATGGTTTAATCATCACAGTTTTAATAATCTGGTTTGTGTTCTCTCTCCTTGATTCTCCTTTTATTTTGCAGCATATAACAAAGATTATCTGTGGCATAATCTTTCAGTGTTCTGCTCTACCCCGTTGCATCCATTTCTGGCTTTTATTTTTTCACCACTTCACTTGCTCGCTCCATCTGCTGCAATGTTAGGCCAATTTCAGATCTGTGACATTCACACCGAGAAAATTTTTGGGTTTAAATAGAAGCATTAATAAAATAAAAATCTGATTTGTAGCTATAATACTTATATTATGTAGGCCTATAAGGAAGAAAATATGTTTTGAGATTTGTTATTTTTAAACATTATTTCCAGCATTAGCAATGCCTTTGTTTAACCTTGTGATATCTAAAGACTTTGAAGAAGAGAAAAAGGAAAGGAACACATGTGATCTACTAGACCCGTGCTGATTACTGCGAGCAGTGAGGCAATGAACAGCATGTTCTTTCATAGCTTTAGACTACAAGTAATGCAAAAGAAAAGACCAATTTTAATTGTGGAAAAGATTTGATCTCTTTTGTTCTAAGTTTATTAATGATGGAAGTACAGTAAACCTTTAATTTGAAGATGAGCATTCATTACTTAAATATTCACCTGTTGAGAGAACTCAGGTAGCTTGGACTAAAACAGAATTATGAGAGAAGGATAAATAGGCCAGTTCATTTCCTATACTTTCTGTTGGGTTTACCTGAATGCTGATTCGCTCAGCATCTTTTGTTATAGTATTCAGGGAAGAATTTAAGCTTAAAGTTTAAATTTAAAAGTTTTAAAGTTTAAATTTAAAACTTGAGTTTAAATTGTTCAGTCTGTTTGGGAGAACAAGATGCCTGAACCCATGAAAAGTAGTAAGAAGTCCAGCACCCAACAGAAGCAGGTTAGTGAGTAAGAAATTGTCTTCAAAATGTAAAAATGGTGTGTCTTGTTCGCCAGTAGTGTTCAGCTCAGCCTCTGTTTTTCTATTCAGGGAATCATAGAATGGTTTGGGTTGGAAGGGACCTTAAAGGTCATCCAGTCCCAACTCCAGTCCCAACTCCCCTGCCACAGGGAGGGACACCTTCCACTGGATCAGGTTGTTCAAAGCCCCATCCAACCTTGCCTTGAACACCTCCAGGGATGGGGCAGCTACAACTTCTCCAGGCAATCTGTGCCAGTGCTTCATCACCTTCATGCTAAAAAATGTCTTCCTAATATCTAATGTAAACCTTCCCTCTTTCAAATTAAAACCATTAAAACCAATCATCCTGTCACTGCACTCCCTGATAAAAAAAGCCTCTCCAACTTTCCTGTGTCCCCCTTTAAATACTGGAAGGCTGCTTAAAGGTCTCCCTGGAGCTTTCTCTCCTCTAGGGAGACACCTAATAAATATAATGGAAACTTCTTTGGGTAGAAACAGGAGCTAAACTTGTACTTGGGGAGGAAGAAGAGGGCAAGACACATGTCTGAATAAAAATTTTATTTTAGTTCAATGGGTTTAATGACAACTTGCTTCATTTTATTTGCTTAGTGCACATTTCTGAATGAGGTATTTGAAGTTTACAGAAAGCCAGATCAAGTCTGTATGTTTACTTGCAGTTGCTGATATAGCTGATGTTCACGCATTCATTTTCACATGTAGGGCAGAGCTATAGCCATTTGCAGAATCTGACATGTTATATATCTATAAAAATACATATACGTTCCTATAATGTAAAAGATGTAATTCCAAGTTCACACACTGGAATCAGTATTCATAGATAATACTTCCTGAAGAGCTAATTGGCAAAAAGATATTGCTTTCCCAAGTAATTTGTTGAATATGAGATAATGAATAAATGGTAAGAGAATAATGTAAAGTGAATTAAAATGAATACATTACAGTGCATGATTGGCCATGGGAAATATTTCTAGAAGAAGAAACCAAAACTGAATCTGAATTCAGGAAAAAGTAATGCTGCCATATATTCAGAATGCGTAAAACCGATCACTAACTGCTCTTCACAAGCAAATCTATCAACTGAAGTGGTGGGTGGGTTTTCTTGCCCCTTTCTTTGACGTGCTCTGTACTTGTCACTGCTGGAGACCAGATTTTAGTTAGGTGCAGCCTTCAGTATTCACAAATAACCTGCAATTATAATAAGGGAGACGACGCTTTCTGAACAGACTTGTATCCATGATGGAGACTGAAGGATGCAGTTCAGTGGGTTCGCTGTGATATCACTTTAACAAGGACTAAGTTGCATGGTGCTCTGCACTTGATGCAGTTATTCTAAGTTGAACATAATGTAAAATACCCCTTTGATTGTTTGCCTTCAGAACAGGATGGACTGTGAATGCTCCCTCTGTACTTTTGTGAGGAATGCAGCCTTAGACAGTGCAACATAAAACCACTGAGCTCATCAGCTGTGTCTTGCTGATGCCCTGTCTGCTGCTGATATGAAACTGAACTAAGAAAATTGCAGTTGGTAATTAGAATGGAGTTGTTTATTAAAGCAAGTCAAGGCATACTGTTGCTTTGCCTCACTTTACACGGCAAGTTTAAAGTGCTTTAGGTCCTCATACACCAAGCTGGGCTATCAGACAGACAATATAAAATCTTAAACCATGCTTAGCTCCCTTCTAAACAATAAGTGCAGAAGGCTCTGAGGAGACCTTATAGTGACCTTCCAATACTTTAAGGGGCTACAAGAAATCTGGGGAGGGACTGTTCACAAAGTCTTGCAGTTACAGACTAGGGGGAGTGGGTATAAACTGCAGAGGAGCAGATTTAGACTACACAGAAGGAATTTCTTCACCATGACAAGAGGGAATGGCCTCAAGCTCCGCCAGGGGAGATTTAGGCTGGAGATTAGGAGGAAGTTTTTCACAGAAAGGGTCATTGGGCATTGGAATAGGCTGCCCAGGGAGATGGTTGATTCACCTTCCCTGGAGGTGTTTAAGGCACAGGTGGATGAGGTCTTGAGGGACTTGGTTTAGTGTTTGATGGGAATGGTTGGACTAGAAGATCCGCTGGGTCCCTTCCAACCTGGTTGTTCTATGATTCTATGATTCTATGAGAGTGGCAAGGCGCTGGTACAGGTTGCCAACCACACTCATGAAGAAATTTTTCCATACGTCTAGTTTAAATCTGCCCCTCTCCAGTTTATACCCATTGCCCGTTGTCCTTACACTACAAGCCTTTGTAAAGAGTCCTTCCTTAGCTCTCTTGTAGCCCCTTCAGGTACTGGAAGGTCGCTATAAGGTCTTCCTGGAGACTTTTCTTCTCCAGGCTGAACAAAACCTACTCCCTCAGCCTGGCCTCGCATGGAAGGTGCTCCAGCCGCCTGATCACCTTCGTGGCTTTCCTCTGGACTCGTTCCCGACGGGCAGGGCTGTGCCCCCCACCTCACTCATTCCCCACGGGCAGGGGCTGTGTCTATGTGTCCCCCACTCCTCCCACCGCCCCCGCCCCCACTAGCTGCAGCCTCCGACCAGCAGGGGGCGCGCGCGCCTGCCCGCCCCGTCCCGGCTCCTTCCCAGCCGGCCCCGCCGCGCGCCGCCCGCCGCCCCGCGCCAGGTACGGGGCGCAGTCTGGGGAGGGGGGGAGGGGGCGGCGTGAGGCGCTGCCCGCGGGGCGGGGGGAGCAGCGGGAACGGGGAGAGGAGGGGGCCTTGAGGGGAGGGGGCGAGAGGCAGAGACACCCCCCCCCCTCCGCCAAGTCGCTGCTTTGTAGGAGGTTGTGCTTATGCTGAGAGGATAGATAGGAACAACTCAGAGCTGGGTGAGGGGGGGGGGGTCAGGAACCAGGGAGGAGCGCGGGGATAGTGGAAAGGAAATAACAAAATCACCGGGTTGGAAAAGGCCTCTTGGGTCATCGAGTGCGACCATTCCCATCAGTCTCTAAACCATGTCCCTCGGCATCTCGTCCACCCATCCCTTAAACCCCTCCAGGGAAGGTGACTCAACACCCTCCCTGGGCAGCCTCTGCCACTGCCCAATGACCCTTTCTGAGAAAATTTTTTTCCTAATGTCCATCCTGACCCTCCCCTGGTGGAGCTTGAGGCCATTCCCTCTCATCCTGTCCCTTGGGAGAAGAGCCCAGCTCCCTCCTCTCCACAATCTCCTTTCAAGGTAGTTGTAGAGAGCAAAGAGGTCTCCCCTCAGCCTCCTCTTCTCCAGGATAAACAACCCCAGCTCTCTCAGCATCGTCCTTGTAACCTCCTCTGAACCCTTCCACTGGCTCCATCTCCTTATGTTGAGGATTCCAGAACATAAGGAGGGAGTTCTTCACCATGAGGGTGGAGAGGCTCCATGTCCCTGAGCACCTCATCCACCTGTCTTTTAAACACCTCCGGGGATGATGAGTCCACTACCTCCCTGGGCAGCCTCTGCCAGTGCACAATGACCCTTTCTGTGATTTTTTTTCCCTTTATATCTAGTCTGACCCTCCCCCTGGCGCAGCTTGAGGCCATTCCTTCTTGTCCTGTCCCCTGTCACTTGGGAGAAGAGGCCAGCACCCTCCTCTCTACAACCTCCTTTCAGGTCATTGTAGTTCCATCAAATCTGAGCATGAAAGTTTATAAAGTTAATTCTTGAGGGGCTGGAACTGGGTGATTAAATTAAGGTCCCTTCCAACCCAAAACATTGTATGATTGTACGATTCTACAGTTCCAAGATTCTGCAATGCTTTCAGTCTACAATTCTTGCAAGAATCTGTTCTGTGATTCTTTTAAGATGCATCTTGTGATCAATCTCAAGAAATAACAAATAGAGAACAATTAAAACCAGTAATCTTGAAGTAACAAGTAAAACTGGGACCCATGCTGTTTAGGATCTTTATTAGTCATTATAGACAGTGAGATCAAGTGCATCCTCAGCGAGTTTGTGGATGACACCAAGCCAAGTGATGCAGCTGTCACACCAAAAGTACGAGATGTCATCCAGAGGGACCTGGACAGGCTGGAGAAGTGGGCCTGTGAGAACCTCATGAGGTTCAACAAGGCCAAGTGCAAGGTCCAACACCTGGGTCAGGGCAATCAGTGGTTTCAGTACAGGGTGGGGGATGATGTGATTGAGAGCAGCCCTGCAGAGAAGGACTGGGTGCTCATTGACAAGAAGCTCGATATCAGCAGGCAGTCCACACTCGCAGCCCACAAGCCCAACTGTATCCTGGGCTGTGTCAAGAAGCATAGCCAGCTGGGCAAGGGAAGCGATTCTGCTGCTCTGTTGTGAAATCCCACCTGAGCGTTGTGTCCAGTTTTGGAATCCTAAACATAAGAAAAATATGGAGCTGTTAGAATGGGCCCCAGAGGAGGGGGATGATCAGAGGGCTGGAGCACCTCCCATACAAGTACAGGTTGAGAGAGTTGAGGTTTTTCAGCCTGGAGAAGAGAAGGCTCTGAGGAGACCGTATAGCAGCCTTCCAGTACCTGAAGGGGCTACAAGAAAGCTGGTATGGTGGCTTGTTACAGAGGCTTGTAGTGATAGGACAAGGGGCAGTGGGTAGAAACTGGAAGGAGCAGATTTAGACTAGACATAAGGAACAATTTCTTCACAATGAGAGTGTTGGGACACTGGCACAAGTTGCCCAGGGAAGTTGTGGCTGCCCCATCCCTGAAGATGTTCAAGGCCAGGTTGGATAGGGCCTTGAGCAGTATCCACAGGGCTTAGTGGGAGATGTCCCTGCCCATGGCAGGGGAGTTGGAACTGGATGATCTTTAAGGTCCCTTCCAACTGAGACTATTCTATGATTCTATGAAAACTTTACTGTTTCAGTTTGGTAGTTATGAAGAACTGGGAGGCATTGGCACTGTAGAACAGGGTTATAGTGCCACTGGGTGATCCTGAGAACTCAAGAATTAAATGAGTGCAATAACAATTTAAAGAACAAGGGTTTGGTGGTCACAGACTTGCAAGCATACAATTTACAGAAGAAAGTATTGTCAGTTGAAAGCAACACAAAAACTAAGTACGAGTTAGGTAGTTACGAGATACTCAATTGTGGAAAAAGTGAATGCCAACCTATGATGATCAAGAAAAAGAAGTTACTGTTACCCATAAAAAAACCTCTAGAATACTTAATATAATGTTAATCATTCTCAGGTAAAAAATAAAGTGGAACAGATGCAGGAATATGTGCCTAGAACAAGTAGGAAAATTAAGTCTGTGTCAAAGTAATTATTCAGCTTTTTAAATTTTGCAGTATAAAGGCCTTTCTATTGAACCATTAAGGTAAACACTGTGAAGGGAATAAATGGAGCCAGAGAGTGATGGATAATTTAACATAGATTTTAAGATTAATGATGTTTGAAAATTTCTAGCCACCAGAGAGCACTGATGTTCTGGAGCAGCCTTCAAAAGGTCAAGGAGGAGCAAAAGCCCAAAACATTTTAAATGATAAGTGACTCGTTTATAGAACTAATGCTTTTGCTTGCCAGATCAGGGGGCTAGCGTAGTGTTATCTAGACATGTTTTTATTTTGTCTGTTTGTAAAATAGATTATTAATAATAACTTGTTAAATATGTTTTTTAGAAAAATATTTTTTAGTAACGTTTACCGTCTGAATAGCAGGGTTTGCAACAATCAGAAAATAACACCAGCTAATTGCTCACTTTTTGAGTTGAAGGGAAGGCATTAAAGAATAAGCTGAGATGAGTCAAAGACTGAAGTGTAGTACGAGCATCTGCTGACTTCTTCAGAGGCATGTTAGTTTGCCTCTGCAAGAGGGGACTATACAAACAGTTCTGATCTGCATGTAGTGATATGTTTCCTCTCAGCATGTTTTGGCATCCTTCATTTAGAGTTGCCTCATCAGCAAGAGTGAGGGATTCCAAGTGGTGCCTTAAGGTGACTGTATTACCCTACCTCATATTCTTGTGCAGTTAATTTCTGAATACATGCAGCCTTGAAGTTGTCATCTGCACCCCAGGACCTGAGATACGTGGTTGTCCAAGGAGTGAATAGTAGCGGCTCTTCTGCGGTTTGGGGTCTGCTGGAATTTTGAGTGCTGTTTCTCTTTTCTTTAGAACAGTCTGTCACTTGGTTGCTTCCCACATGATCTCAGCTGTGGATGCTCTGCTTCCAGATGGGTCAGTTAATAAGCACATAATGCTTCAGAGGGCATTGATTTATATATATTAAGTGAAATATGTGATCCTGGATGCGTTTGACTCTCTGTACAGACTATTCATAGCATGCTGTTAGTGCAACTGGCTCTGGCAGGCCTGTCTTGAGTGCTTTGAGTTCCACCAAATTTCAGTTGTTAATGTTTACTGAGGTTCTGTCATCCCCTTAAGTCACAAGCATGGATACAGAAATATTCAGGTTTGTTGTGGTTTGCTTTACTATTTAAAGATAATACTTACTAAATATGGGGAGAAGAGTTTATCTTGTGCAGTACCTTACTGGAGCTATGTCTATATTTAGAGAACTTAGATTCTGTCTTTATTTCATGTATCCACACCACCATTTTTCCAAGTGACATTGCTTTGGTTTACTTTATCAATAAAATTTCATTTGGCTAAGTGGAGCAGAGCTGCTTACACACCACTTTGGTCACTCAGCAAATTTCTCACATCCACATAATGCAGCTACATCAGCTGAATTTTATAACATAAACTTAAAGGAATAAATGTTCTTATGTTAGCTGATGGGATTGTGTTCTCCAGAATACTTAAGACCTCTTACAGTGTCAGATGGAGACAGAGAAAGGGCAAAGGCATGTTTCAGAGAAGGCTTGTGGTGTATAGGTTTCCCATGGATGGTGTTGAATGCTTGTCTGTGTTCTTCACCTCAGCATTCTATGTGTAGAGAGGAACAAAAGCTGTTCTCGATATAAATTAGTGTGTTAGAGACTGGTTCTGCCTGATACATTTTTAGAGGTTTGCTATGTCTAAGCCTTCTCAGCTTTTACTGAAGTTTACTGAGTAGGATGGTAGATGCAGGCAATGTGATTTATATAGTCTTCTGGGATTTTCAGGAAGCATTAAAAAAAAAAGAAAGTACCACTACAGACTTTTGAGGGGACTGGGTGTTTATAGCATAAAGGAGATTTCTTACATGCAGAAATAGTTGAGTTGAAAAATTAAAAAGAGGGTGAATATAAATTGCCTAAAAAAGGAGGGGGTCAGAAAAATGGCACAGGAGCTTCAGTGTACATAAAGGTAGCAAGATACCGGGTAGAATAATCCTAAGTCACGTTTACATGGTGTTGAACTTCAAACTGGCAGACACCACTCAAGAAGTTCCGTGAAAAGCTCAGCCAGAAAAAAACTGGTGGCAGCCAGAAAGCCAAGGAAGTGTGGTGACTTGTCTGCAGAAAGGCTACAGAGAAGAAGACAGCACCATATTGCTGCTTCAGCTTGATGCACCCACTTCTGTGTAGTGTTTGTGGTTCTGGTCTCTGCATCTGAAGAAAAACACGGTGGGTTATAGAAGGACTACCAAAAGGTCCAAGGAGGTCAGCTTCCTTAGGAGGAAAGATTGGAAAGCCATGATTGCTTACGTTAGAGAGGAGATGGCAGGGGCATGATCAAGACTTACGAGATGAAGGCGGTGGATGAAGTGTGCGTTATTTGTCCACTCTTGCAGCACTAGAATGGGTTTGATGCTGGGCTCTTGGGAGAGTGGTTTCAGGTGGATATAGGGAAGGACTTCAGCAGGGGTGATGGGAAGCTGTGGAGGCAGAGTGTGAGCAAGATCAGGAATAAAATTCATGGATAAGAAGTCCATTGAGGGGCTGGTGAAGGGAGAAGTCAGGGAGGTCCCTGGTGTCACCATAGAGGCCTGGGGTGCATTTGGGGAATGGGCTGCAGAAAGCAGTCAGGCTCTTGTGCTTTCCTGAAGAAGGATCTCTGCTGCTGTCAAAAGCAGAGTGCTGAGCAAGCTGGATCAATCAGATCCAGGACAGCAGTCACTGTGAACTTATAATCGACCTCTTCAGTGGAAGAATTTTGGTTCTGCAGGGTTCCGTTCTGGATTCTGAACTGTTAGCATTTCCATGAACAGCACAGAAAAGGCAGTAAGTAACTCAAGTGTTTGCCGATGGCATGGGTAGTAAAGATAAGGTCAACTATGAAAAGTTGCAACTATGACAAGGGCCCTTTAAGACTGAGCAACTAGATGATATAACATAATGGCACATTAATTCAGTGTTGGTGGAGTGATTCAGATAGCATAGAAAGTATCCTAACTTCCCTTATGAAACACTGAGCTCTCGTTAATGAGCAATATTTTGTAGTTAGGATGAACAGTTCCATGAAAATGTAGCCACAAAGCTTAGCAGCAGTTAGAAAGGTAAATTAGAAAGTAAATATCATTGGGAAACAGGTAAAGAACAAACCAAAGAGCCTTGCTATACTACTATGTTCATCTGTGTGTGAGAAACACTCATTCACTGGTAAAATATTAAAAAGGATAAAGTCTTCAAATTAAAGATAATATTATTTTCATTTTACAATTCAGCGCTGAATTGGATCCCCTTCTAAAAAAGGCATAAGTCCTACAAAAAAAAGCGAGTATATATACTAGTTTTAAACAAAGAATATATTCAACCATGTCCAGAGACTCCTGTCAGGTTATTGTTGCCAACTATATCTTGTTAGATAGCTAAGCATTCTGTACTAGTTTTAAACAAAGTATACAAATCTCTTCAAGGTTGCTCATTATATTTTTGGCGCATTCAACCATGTCCAGGGACTCCCATCAGGTTATTGTTTCCAACTGTATCTTGTAAGAGAGCTAAGCATCATGTCTGGATATTGTCTACGTATTATTTCTTGATACATGACATATTTATATGACAAGATAATTAAACATGCGCCCCAGCTGCAGCAAAACTTATCAACTAATTCCCACAATTCACCCCCTCTTACTTATTACATTTTTTGCTGAAGCCCATAGCTTTGCTCTAATTTACATAATATTGATTGTAATTTCTCATCTTGTTCGCCTTTCTTTGGGTCTCACTTCTTCAACACCATAATTTTCTGGGCTGTCTCAGTCTGGTCTGGGGTTGTCATCCATGGATTTATTGGCGTGCTGGTTCGACTACACTGGAAAGCAGTCTTAGAAAACACGGAATAAGGCATGGTAGAAAGAATAACCTAGCGAATGAACACAATAAAAAGAAACCATCAAGCTACCCCCAAGAGATTATCTCACCACCCAGAATCTAACATAGACTTCCATTTCTGCACTGGGACGTGTGCAATTTCATATGTCCCAGTGTCCTTCCTTGGTGAAACACATCCCTTCTTATTCCTTAGGTCACCCTATTCCTAGCCTTATTCCTCCTTTTCCCAAGTTTCTTCCTACCCACAATTGCATTTTCCCCAAGTTACAAGTGGTTAATCTGCATGAGTCATAGCAATACCTATTTATGTGAGTGTGGTAATTAGGATTGGAAACCCCTCTAATATGTAGACATTGGTAACATTTAGAACATTCATTCAGATATCCTGTGGTACAACTGGAGGTGAGCACAACCCAAAATAGGAGAGTCCAAGCAGCCATTGCAAGCCAAGGCCTGGTATAGCATATATCTCCGTCGCTCAATGCCTTTTGGATTGCAGCCAACAGTGGAGTTTTAGATTCTTCTTGGCAGCAAATACAGAGGCTAACCCAGTCTTGCCCTTGGCTTAGTGACACCTGAAATCGCCTTTTAGATTTTCACAGGGCTGCCACTTCCAACACACTCCACAGTACCACCAGGTGGTTAATTCAGTTTACCATTATTATATGTAACAAAGGTAAATGTCCTTACAGATTTTGCCAACCAATTTTGCTTGTACAAAGGATTCACAGTCCACTCTCTCGAAGGCCAGTGGTCCCTTCACTGTAGTGGCATAGAATCATACAATAACCAGGTTGGAAGAGACCCACTGGATCATCGAGTCCAACCATTCCCATCAATCACTAAACCATGTCCCTCAGCACCTTGTCCACTCAACCACCTCCCTGGGCAGCCTCTGCCAGTGCCCAGTGACCCTTTCCATGAAAATTTTTTTTTCTGATTTTTTCCTGAACCTCCCCCGGCGGAGCTTGAGGCCATTCCCTCTTGTCCTGTCCCCTGTCACTTGGGAGAAGAGGCCAGCTCCCTCCTCTCCACAACCTCCTTTCAGGTAGAGAGCAATGAGGTCTCCCTTCAGCCTCCTCCAGGCTAAACCCCAGCTTTCTCAGCCATTCCTCATAGGTCCTGTTCTCCAGCCCCTTCACTAGCTTTGTTGCTCTTCTATGGACTTGCTCCAGAGCCTCAACATTCTTCTTGTGGTGAGGGGCCCACAACTGAACACAGCAGTCAAGGAGCGGTCTCACCAGTGCTGAGTACAGAGGGAGAATAACCTCCCTGGACCTACTGGTCACACCTTTTCTGATACAAGCCAGGATGCCATTGGCCTTCTTGGCCACCTGGGCACACTGCTGGCTTATGTTCAGTTGGCTGTCGACCAACACCCCCACGTCCCTCTCCTCCAGGCAGCTTTCTAGACAGACTTCTCCTAGTCTGTAGGTCTGCATAGGGTTGTTGTGCCCCAAGTGCAGGACCCGGCCTTTGGCTGTGTTAAACCTCATGCTGTTGGACTCAGGCCAGCAGTCCAGCCTGTTTAGGTCCCTTTGCAGAGCCTCCCTACCCTCCAGCAGATCGACACTTGCACACAGCTTTGTGTCATCTGCAAACTTGCTAAGGGTACACTCAATGCCTTCATCCAGGTCATTGATGAAGACATTGAACAGGGCTGGATCCAGCACTGAGCCCTGGGGAACCCCACTTGTCACTGGCCTCCAGCTGGATTTAACACCATTTCCCACCACTCTCTGGGCCCGGCCATCCAACCAGTTTTCCACCGAGGAGAGTGTGCACCTGTCCAGGCCAGAGGTTGACAGTTTCCGTAGCAGAATGCTGTGAGAAACTGTGCCAGAGACTGTGCTGAAGTCCAGGAAGATACATCCACAGCCTTTCCTTCATCCAGCAACCAAGTCACTTTGTCATAGAAGGCAATCGGGTTCACTGTTGTCTGTGCTTGAGCCTAGCAGTTGCTGATCTGATAAGAGACACTGGAGTGCAGTGTTACTAAATCACTTTGCCATAAAAAGGGTGGAGAAAGAAAAAAAACCCTTTTCTTATAAGATCACACGTATACTTTAGAACAACTTTCTCAAAAATATTCAAATATTTTCTCCAAGTTAGGGTCAACCAAAAAGTCCACCCCCTCAAACACATGTAAACTGTTGAACAATGAACAATCTTCCAATCTCAGTGTTCTAAGGAGGTGATCAGAGTTTTAAAAGTTTACCAATCAGAGGCCTGGGCCTTTCTTGCTTAAACTTTTTACACACAACCAGTGACCACTGCTACATAAACCTTTTCTCTCTCCTTCTCGTCATGCATCTTTTCCACCACTGATCACACTTTCTATTCCACATAATATATACACACACACACTAAGCCTGGGCATATTGTTCTCGAGTTATATGCACAACAATAAAACTGCCTGCAGGAGTAATCGCACAACAAATTTTGGATAAATCAATAGCTGGCATTCTAGGTATCAGTCTAGATATTGTTCTAGGTATCATTCTAGGTATGGTTCTCTTGTTCTAGGTACCGTTCCATGGTTCTAGGTACCGTTCTATGTATTGTTCTAGGTGTCACTCTGTGGTTCTAGGTATGGTTCTAGCATTCTATATATCATTCAATTTCTTATTATACCTTCTGAGTTCAAAACCAAAATGACACAAAATTCTTGTAACAATTATTAGTAGGGACTCAGAACCACCCCCTACCAAAAACAAGATAGTGGGAACTTTAACCTCTGACATGTGGTTCACCTCAAACACCCTGTGTGATGTTGCTGTTCATTGCCTGGACACCAGCTTTTGTTTTCACTATCAAGTCTTTTAGCAGTTGATAAGTTATCTAAATGCAAAAGTTTTCCTTGTACAAGTGATGTCTTTTATTTCTAGGCTGAGCAGGATCCATTCATGCAGTTGGTAAACATCAGTTGAGCTATCTAACACTCAGGTTCCCTAAATACAATTTCAAATCCATTTCATGTTTTTTCAATCATCTTCCATTACATTTTATATCAATTCCAGCCTCTGCAGTTCAGAAGCTTAAGGCTGATCTCCCCAGTTCTCCTCAGACGTTCCAGTTCTCCTAGGAACCTGTAGATTGCTGATTTACCCCCTTCTGCCCCTTAACACACAGGGCTGGGCAGGCACTAATGCTACAGCTTTGCCTGCATAGAGAAATTTCTTGACCCTAAGCATGATGAGGTAACTATTCATGAAAAATGTATATATGTATTTTTGTATAAAAATTTATATATGTATTTTTATATAAAAATTAGAAATAAAACCTTAATAGTTTTGCCATTTCACTTTACCATGTCACAGTGTGGTCCAATATGATACAATTAAGTATTTAATTGGCAGGCTGGCAGGTAGGCTTGTTTAGCCTAGAGAAGAGCAGGATCCAGGGATATCTTGCAGCAGCCTTCCAGTGTTTAAAGGGGGCCACACGGGAACAGCACTTTGAATTTCAGAGTTCTCTTTTATCAGATTTTATAAAATCTTACTTTCGGGCCTTCCATTATTTTTTTTCTCAGGAAAATTGAGAACACGACAAAACCTAGACCAAGCTCTCTTGAGTCCCTTTCCAGCCGGGTTTGTCAGCCCAGCTGGTGGCACTGTTCCTCCAGGTATGGCTGCAGGACCAGCCACGGCTGCTGAGCACTCACTTTGCTCCAACAGTGTTACCAGCTTTTCCAGATGACCATTTCGAGGTCTGCAGCCCGTTTAAACACAAACATTTCATTAGGAGTGGAACGAATTTTCTCTAGTCTGTTGAAAAACAAACAAACAAACCAACGACAAAACAGTATGTGATGACCTTCTGTATTTTCTTGACCAAGACACCTTAGCGCCCTGCATCCTTCCAGCAGAAACGAAGAAGGAATTTGCATAAATGTTTGTGAAGAGGTTGATGATTATGACCTATGTAAGTGACTTAGTAGCTTTCTATAAAAGCAGATGCGTTCAAACCAGCCACAATGACCAGCAAAGGGCTGCAGTTATTTAGTGATTCACCTGAGCCAGGTGTGGTAAAGTTACAGGTGATTTGAAGGAACCTGTAAATTGCCTTTCTTCCTAAGTGGTTATTTTGCAGAAGATGAAAAATAAGCAAGGTTTAAAAATACTCAAAGGCATATTTGGTAGAAGTTAAGGGCACTGAAGCAGGTAATGTAACTGAACTACCAGTTAAGCCTAGCAAGGATAAAATTTTGTGAACCAGCTTGTCAATAGAAGTACTTTACAAGAATCATCTCTTTCCAGTTGTTTCCTTGTTCTGTGTAAATAAATACACAATACATGCACTGTATTATCTGGGGAAGCGTTCTGCAACCCTTGATTGACATTTGAGAATTTTATTTTTATCTTGTAACGTTGACATACTGTACAATGATGAGCAAAGCTCTGTTTCCCAATGCTATTGTCTGCTGATTTGTATAAGATTGGTAGTTGTTTTGATTTTTTCATAAAGCACTTTGTAGCCTCTGCATGCAGAGCACTGTGTCTGTGCAGTGCACTGAAGTGTCTGCTTACAGCATGGTCCTGACATCAAGAAACTATACCTGTGTGTCTCATCTCTGTGGAAGCAAATGGGAATGACTGAAAACAAGTGACAGAAATAATGTTCTTGAGTTAGCACTTACCCGTAGGTCTGGCTAGAAACAGGAAAGAAGAGGTAGGTCTGATGCAATACCTTGAATCCAGGAACTGTTGAAAAAATAACTGCAGGCAGGGAAAGTGCTGCAAAATGCAGCTGTGTGTAAACCAGACATCTTGCTATATTGAATCTGAGATGCTGCTTTAGCAGCAGATCCATATTAGTGGAGCAATAAAACGCAGTTCCAGTTGGACTGCATAGATAAAGGTTTTTGATAGAAGATAGAGAACTCTCAGTGAAACTTATGTAGATAATGGGGTTCTTTCCTGAACAGAAATGGCAGCTGATCATATGATTTTCTACTAAATGTAACATTAATTCAGTTGAGTGACTTCTCCGTAACTTATATGTAATACAAGCGTGCATGAAAACATACCAAGGAATTTCTCCCTCAGCCTACCTAGAAAGGAGAAGGGAATAATGTATTTGGGTTTACATTTCAGCATCTGATCAGTGTTCACAGGATACACAAGCAAAGTGAAGTGGTTTGAGTTTGTTTTTATAATTATTAAATTAAATCTTTAAAAAAAATGTTACCTTGTCTTTCCAAAGAGAACTTGTCTTCATGTAGTGTTTTTAAGGGAAGAATCCCTTTTGACTAGGAAACTTTGCCTTCAGTGGTCATGGATTTAAAGTTTAAGCAAAGTACTGAAGCGTTTTTCATTCAAGACAAGAGGAAGAGCTCTGTGAGCCACTGTCACTGAAGAACTGTCAAACGTGTCACAGGAAGAGGAGGCTGTTTGCCAGGAGGGAGTTGGCAATGTAGATTTTACAAAGTAACACAGGTGTTGTGTTTTGATGGCAGAGGTGGGGGATGTTACTTTTCCTTGGTTTTGTTTTAGTTTCCATTCCTTGCTGGTGGCGGTTTCTCTAGCGGTAGCCTGATTGATGCTTGGGTTCTAGATGACAAAGTGTGTGTTAGTACTGAGAAGTCTCAGGTATTGAGCAATCCGACATTGCTCCATAGTCCTGATGTATTGTTTTAAAAAAGGGACAATTACTTCAGTTTTTCTGAGTGTTCTTGGAAGTGTAGTGATTTTGCAGAACTGTTATATCCTATGTGGTAGTGACTGGGTGAATGATTACAACTTGTCATGTTCATTAGTGTTTTTATTTATAGAAGACAGGCAGGTCTCATTAGAGATTCTGTCTCACAATCAAGCTGTTCTCCTGGAGCTATTTGTTAGCCACTGAACTTACTGAGAAGGAAGAGACAACAGCATACATTTACTGTAAAATAAAACTGTCCACAGTTAGTGTGAGTTTAGGACTAGTTTAAGAAGTGACAGAACTTACATCTGTCTCTATAGTTTGAATTATTCACTATCACTCCTGGGTTCTGGAGGTGTGAACATGTTATCCAACAGATCAGCGTATGACACTGAGTTACTGTTGCACGCAGTAAAGGGAGAGACAAATGACTTCTAGTACATGAAAGTAAATTATTCTTACAGAATCGCTTAATATAAGCATTCATTTTGAGAACAGAACGGTTTGCTTAAATTTTCGTCCCCTGTACTAGCACATGTGTCATTGAAGAAATGGCTTATAGCATAATTTCTAAAATTATTAATAAAACTACACTGTGCTCAGGCCATATATCCTTGTGGTATAAATTTAAGGAAGATGTATTCCTATATTATGCCTTTCTAATGGAAATCTTTCTTGCTTGGGAGAACATCTTTGAATTTACTTTTTTTCACAAAACTAATTTTCTATGAAAGCAAAAAGCTTTTTTTTGCTATGAAGCAAAGCTTTTTTTTATCCCTTTAACAAAAGTATCATTTAAAAGATAAATTTTCAGTAGATAGCAGTGCATTTTTAGAAACAGTCATTTACTGAACCAAATTAGATTTATTTAACTCCAGCACTAGTAGTAATTTATGGAGATGTTCAGAATATCCATTTTGCATTACTTTTGTGTCTGGTGCAGGTCCATTTGTCCTAGTTTGTGCCTGTGACATTCAGTGATTACTGGTAGACGTACTAGCTTTTCGGCAGGCTCAGAGTTGTTCCCTGACTCACCTTTCAGAGGTGATTTAAGGAGAGTGGCTGATACTTTGAAATTCTGTTTCTAAACCCACTGTCTTAAATATCCATTACACCTATAAGCTTTTTGATACATACTCTGGACAGAAATGTAATCAGGCTGTTCAAAAGTATCTAATTAGGATGATCTTTGTAATTCTCTTATGCATTTTGTTAAGACAGGAAATTTTTCTGAATTGGGTTAAATTTAAGACAAGACCTTATAATTCAGGGACTGTCATTTTAAAGGTGGCATACGATTCAGTTTTGTGTGTGGCTTGTCTCCAGCATAGGTTAGGGAGCCATATGTGAAATAGAATTGTGTTTGTAGAAAAAACTTCTTAATCACAAAGATAAATGAAACCAGATGGTCCAGATTTTTTTGTGTGTGTGTGAATGCATTTGCTTAGTCCACAGTTTTCAAGGATCATGAAGAAGGATTTGTTGGTGCTTTTACCTGCCTTATTGTGAAATATTAAGGTTTCGCTTAATTCCTCTACACTTCAGTAATCAATTCTAAAATATTCTACTGATAATAAATTCTGAATCGGAATTACTTTCAGTTGCACTTTCTTATAATTTCAAATCTTTGCGCTTATTTTCCTGAGAAGACAAGGCAGGGATGGGTTTTTTCACTGGTATTATTAGCTAATGTTTCATCAGAGTTGTATGTGATGTGACAGGGGAATTCTGTAAGGATTTTACCAGGCATCCACGTTTGCTATGAAAATATAAATGTTAGCTTACAGTTAGCAGAATGTGCCATACTGCATGTATCTCTTCCAGTATAATGTTCTGCTGTTGATTCATGTTAGGTCTCGTTTTCCTAAACAGGTTTAAAGGCTCAAATATTCATGATCTTTTAATCAAATACAAGTAGGGGTTTGTGCTGTTGATATGACATTAATGGCTGATAATTGGAGGTTTTAAAATGACTTACAATCTTGCTTTAGGGAAGATTTAGTGAAGAAAGTAAAGGTCACAATCACATTGTACAGAAATGGGACCCAAATTTTTTCTCTGCAAAGACTGGACTAGCAGACTTGGAAAAGAATTCTCACATCGTTGATGATTTGTATGGGAAGTGGGCAAGAAAAGTGAAATTGCTGTCAGCTGGGAATCCTAGCTTTGCAACAGTTTTTGTAACTTAGTTATTGGAATGATTAAATATATTGTCCTTTCTTTTAGTATAGGGTTATAAGAAAGCTGTTAGTGCCCTAAATGACACCAGTTGTGCACGAATTGTTTTACTGTACATCAGTGGATTGGCCTTTTGATATTGGAGATGGTTGTGGAAAAGAAAGCTTGAGCCAGTGATAGACTATCATGTGCTTAAAAACATACTTGGAGCTTAGGGGAATGTACTCTGCTTAAAATCATTCCTTATACAGATACCAGGACACAGAAGTTATTCCTACTCTTTCTCTTCTGCATCCAAGAAAGAAAAAAAAAAAGAGTTGTGCATTCCTGTGCTGGGACACTCCACAGTGCAGATACATGTAGCAGAATTTGTCCAGATAGGAAATGCAGCCTGATGAAGTTTAAATATGATTTATTAACCTCAGCAGCCCCAGATGCTGCAGCTGTTAATCAGACCATTGTGTAAACGTTTTGAAATTACTTCTGTATATGCTTTGATCTTGAATTTGATCTAAAATATGGAGGAAGAGCTGTAAAAGCAGACATCATAAACTCTCAAAAAGGAGAGGTTTTAAATCGAATTCTTTGGCTACCGGCCATGTTTCCATTCTCCCGGCTGAATGAGTGCACTGGTGTGGAAGGATACCTTATATAGATGAGAACGTTTAAATCTGAGTGTAGCAGTCTTAATAAAAGGTTCAGACAGTTGATCAGAACAGGGCTACACCCTGGGCCCAAAATGCAAACCCTGGGCAAGTGAAATATACTGTTTCAAGTGAAGTTTCAGTTCAGTTTCCATTCAAAACTTCTCTAGGAAAATTGCTTTTCCTTCCTGTCACTGAACTATGTCATGCCTGTTTTGAGGTTTCTTCTAAGGTTTTTAACTGGTTTGTATGATTACTTTTTGGTTTTGCCTCTTCTCTGAGGCAGGGCAGAGCTTTGCTGTCCAGTCCTCTATATATTTTCATTTCTCTTACCATTGCCTCATGCACAATCTACCATCCTTTTGCATACTTCTTCTCTTTTTTTTCCTTATTGTTTTCAAGTAATCTTTTCTGTGTCTCGTAAACACACAGTGTCATCATACCCTTGTTATTTGACTTGTCCTTAAAATACTCTTCTGCAAAACTGAAATCATAGTTCATGAATGGTTGGACTCAATGATCTGGTGGGTCTCTTCCAACCTGGTTGTTCTATGATTCTTTGAAATCATCCATATCAGGAAATCTGTGGTGTAACAACACTTACCTTTCTCTTTTAGGTCCTGATACAGAAAAAAACTAAATCCTTTCTATAATATTAAGCCACTGAAACAACATTTGTGCTTCTCCATATTGGTGTACTAGTTGAACCCACAGTAGCTCTACACTTGATTTTACCTTTTTCCTCCTTTACCTGCTTCCAGTTTTCACTTTCAGGTAGGTAATTCCACATAATACACTCTGTTTTCCATGGTCTATATTGTGCTTGTTTGTTCAGTAGTCTGTGTAACTGTGGCACTATAAAAATAATGTTCTGCAAAAAGTATTGAAAAATATGTTTCTGGCATAGTGAAGGAATTAGGATTTATAGTCATCAACCATTTTCAGTGACTTTGTGCATCAAATTCACATGGTGGAAATACCACTGGAATAGCTTGGCTTATAGCAAGTAAGAGTTGCAGTTAGCATCACTCTATCTGTTAACTGATTTGTTATAGTTTCCCAATTTATGAAAGGTGGTTCTTTTCCCTTTCAGTTCTGATCTACAGCGTTTTGCTTTTTAATTGCAATACTACTACACATGATCTCTTGCCAGGTGAAAGGTAATTGCCTGTCTTGCATTTGCGGCACCGTTCTTACGAGTTTTCTGTAATGACAAAGCTTTGCTGCTGTTTCCAGAGGTGCAATGAAGGCTAAAAGCAGCTCTTTCCGTATTACCAGAAGGGAGAGCAGCACACCAAGTTAGTATGTGCAACAGGAGGATTTCCTAGTTGGTTTATAAGCTGGTTTGCATTTTTGTCTGGGAACCTGAGCAGTCTATAGACTGTCTGCATCATGTTTAATTTTCCTGATTTCACCATCATTTCTTCCCATGTTTACTTGCAGGTTTGTCCTCTGCTGCAGAATTAGAACAATGTCCTATGTTTTTGTAAACGACTCTTCCCAGACAAATGTGCCACTGCTGCAGGCTTGCATTGATGGAGATTTTAACTATTCCAAACGACTGTTAGAGAGTGGGTTTGACCCGAATATTCGTGACAGCAGAGGCCGAACTGGCCTTCACCTTGCTGCAGCCAGAGGAAATGTAGACATCTGTCAACTCTTGCATAAATTTGGTGCTGACCTACTCGCCACGGATTACCAAGGTAACACAGCCCTTCACTTGTGTGGGCATGTGGATACCATCCAGTTTCTAGTTTCTAACGGACTTAAAATTGATATTTGGTAAGTCAGTTTTTTTCCTTCTTTACTGCGCATGGTTTATCATAGATTAGTCTTCTGTTGTCGGAGCCTTGTATATAAATCTGCTTTTGCTGAAATGCTTTAAATGTTGCAATTCAACTCTTTTAAGAGATCACTTAATAAAAACCAAATTAAGAAGGCGGGAAAACAATGAGAGGCCACTTCTGGTAGCCTGTGCAACAAGCAGAGCAAATAAAAATAGCAGCTGCTGGTGTGGGCTGCTGTATCTAATTCAGCCTTTCTGATGACATTGCTGTACTGGTTTGGCCAGACAACCAGGTGTGGGTGGTTGGCACCAAAGAAAAAATCCCATTGACTACTTTAAAAGAATTTTCTGCACCACAGTTCTATTGTTTTAATTGTTGTACTGTATAAGACAAAGAAGACACAGTATATGTGTGTGTTGGTTTATTCCCATACTCCTTTGCTAACAATGCTTCTTTTCAATGTTTTCCCCCCTCTCTCAAAGTCTGTGACTCAATCCTTCTTTTAAATATTGTATATTCTTTCCTTCTGGCTTCCAGCAGCTGTCAGATAGCAGTGCTCAGATGTAAGCTCTCAAGATGCAAAATAACTGGCTGTTTCATTGCAGTAAATGAATTATTTTGTTTGTGGAACTTCCTGCATATTCACAACAGTACTAACTTAAAAACCTTTGCATTTTTTAACCTGCCTCTTTTTCGTCTGTCCCTCATTAATATTTTCAACTCGGCAAAAGTAATTATTGGCAAACCAGATTCTTTATGGGTTGTGGATTGGGCGTTATTTTCTTCATTTCAAACAACTCTGGTGAAAATCCCTTGTCTGAAGGCAGCTCTGGTCCTATTTACTATGATTTTAATAGGAGCAGAGGGACCATCTGTATTTTATTTCATTTTTGCCTGATGTTCTAATACCCTCATGGAGAAGGGACTATGAGGAAGCAGGTTGCGCAATTCGTTCTTGAAGTTAAGTATAATCTTGAACATTGCCATAAATCTACTGGGGTTTTGGGTTTTGTTAAAACACCCAGAGATTCCAATTAGGTTAGAATACTAGGAATTCTTACTTTATTTAAAGGAAAAAGAGTTGTGCAATTTCAAACCTAAGTATATTGATTTTCTTCTATAGCCAGTCCTGCTGTAACTGGTATGGATAGGAATTTCTTACTGTCTGATTTGACAGGAAATTGTTCTGAGGACTCACTGAATTATAATAGTTTGTGCTGACTTTTCTTGTTACAGAATTTCTGTATTAAAAGTTTCTTGTTTTCTCATGTCCTTTTCTGGGGTTGTTTTAGCAATCACCAAGGTGCAACACCGCTTATTCTTGCAAAACGAAGGGGTGTGAATAAAGATGTGATCAGACTCCTGGAATCCTTAGAGGAGCAAGAGGTGAAAGGATTTAACAGAGGAGCTCACTCAAAGCTGGAAACCATGCAAACTGCTGAAAGCGAAAGGTATTTACAAAACAAAGATAATTACTAGGAGAAATAATGTTTATGGATTTTAGATTTTTGTGATTAACTTGATTATTTATTCCTCAAAACAGATAGTATAAAATAACATTTTAAATTTAAA
The DNA here is from genome assembly GCA_033558105.1 of Coccyzus lansbergi. Classification (NCBI taxonomy): domain Eukaryota; kingdom Metazoa; phylum Chordata; class Aves; order Cuculiformes; family Coccyzidae; genus Coccyzus; species Coccyzus lansbergi. The sequence continues at coordinate 69,316 of JAUMJK010000729.1, read as the reverse complement.
AACCAATCTCTTTAAACAAATCAAATGTAAGGAAAAAAATCTTTTTCTACTGACATTTTCATTTTATGGTGGAAATTTTTTAAACATAAGTACTCATTTTCCATTACAGACTCCCAAAAATAAATATCCTACTACTTATCACAAGCCAAAGGGAAAATGGGCTGAAGTGCAAAATGCCTGTATCACAGGCTAACGTTTTGATAATGTGAATTGTCTGTCCAAAGAAGGGATAGCAGACTTTTCATATATCTGAATATGAATAAAGGATTTTATATGGTGCCATGTATCACATTTCTGTCATTCGTGGCCCTGGAAAAGATGGGGAATAAAATAAGAATTCCATGGTGGCTAAAGAGATCGTTAAATGAGAACTGAAGATTTCAGGAAAATTGCTGACAATTTCAGGGAAAGTATTGCATTAGAGGGAAGTTACTAATGAATTCTCAACGGTCTGATTCTGGGACTGTGCTTGTTTATAATTTGCATAAATGATATGGGCATAGAAAGCAGTAGCATGTTAGTGTTATTAAGAAGTGAGATATAGGCAACCCAGAGTGGGGTGGCAGAGGCAAAAGACCTGGGGTTACAAAGGGAAGAAATAAGTAGGAATCAATTGTGATTCAGTAGCACAGGTGCAGCTTTATTCACCTAAAGCTTTCCTCAGTGGAAAACAAGGAGAAAAGGAGAAAATATACAGGACAACAAGTATATATATGAGCGGAAAAGGAGAAAAGGCTTGGTGTATTAGTTCCAGGAGTTGATGCTCCCCTGAAAAAGGCAGTGAAGTCCTGCAACATGCAAAATGAGGTGTTTCCACCACTTACAGAAAATTATCAGTGCTCTTGTCAAAAGCAACAGTTACTTCCTCTGTGTAGTACATTTTATAACGCTCTTTAACCCCTTTCAAAAATTTTCATTTATCCTTTAAGAAGCGTGGAGAAGCGTTACTTCAGTGCTCAAGGGAACCAAGCATCTCCTTGCAAAAGGAGGCAGCTAAAGCTTGGTTTAGCCTGGCACAGTGAAAGCTGAGAAGTATGTGGCTGCTGACAAGAAATAGTGGTTTTAAACAACATCAAATAACTGCTTAAGAAAAACAGGTTATCAAAGTACAAGAGCCAAAGGATACAGATAAACCACAAATATGTTCTGGATTGAAAATTGGGAGTAGGTTTTTACAATGAGTTTCTAAGACTGTCACCTCTTAGGTTTTAGAAGAAGCAGGAAGCCTTGCAGGTTTCAAAGGAGGCTGATCCTCTTGCAGAAATCGTTAAATTGCCAGTAAACATGGCAGAACATAGGACTGAGATTAATAATACAAGAGATCTTTCCAGGGCTGTTTTGTTTTGCTTTTAATTTACATTGGAATCGGGTTGTCAGTGTTGTTTGGAATACTTGTTCATTGACTGAATTTATTCAAGTTTGTGATTTTTTATATTGTCTGATAATGATTATGAACTGTGACTGCTGGAATATCATCTCACAAAGGACAGGGAGTTTTGTCACATAGTTGTTGTTCAGTTTCTGTCAAAATGTACACAGTGTGTACTGTAAATAAAGATTAGGCCCTGTAGATGATTTTTTTATCTAAATTGAGTAAACAGGAAAGGTGAAACAAACAAAACTGCAGAAATAATGCAAAATAATCCGGTGAGCAGATTGGAAGTTCTTCCTTAGACATCAGGTGATCCTACTTATCAGAGAGACTCGTTTAAACCCCTAAAGATACTATTTAATATTATTCTCAAAATTACGTGGTTAAGAATTATAAGGATTTGCTCATATTATTTTTCTGACTCAACTGGATTTTATTGAAAGTTGTTTGTCCCACAGAAATACATTTATACTGGTTTTGTTTGAACATATGGACCAACAACTCAGCCCCATTTAAATTCGGATTGTATTATTTGACAGTGTTTCTTTAATGAACATAGCTTCCTTTCTGTTATTTGACCTTCATAAATGTTATATTGTTTGCTTTGGCAAGGAAGTCTGCAACTCTCCTTGGGGAAAGGCGCAGAGGTACAAACAGTGCGCTACCCAGCTTGTTTATGAACACGTTTAAAATGTCCGAAATACATGATTTTTAAAATAACAAATAACAGATGCCCACAGCAGCAAAAATAAAGTGAGCTTGTGTGCTGTTTGCTTTGTAAATAAATAATGTCTCTGTAGCAGCTGACTTTTTAGACCTCCACGGTTTCACTCCTCCCTCTTAGTATTATTTTCACATTTTAGAAACACTTAGATTACTGCCTTTTGTCCTCTCCCTGCCTGGCTTTCTTACATTATGTATGAACCTACAGAGAAATAATGGTTGTTCTTTCTATAACAGTTTCTAACTTAAGTTTTCTGCTCCTTATTATATACAGTTGCTGCTGCTCTGGAAGCAGAGGCCAAAACTAGGTTTCCAAGGCAAATTTCTCCTGCTTTGCTGGCAGGAGGCAGAGCTTGCTCTGTCCGTCTCTCGACACTGACGATCTGTCTGTCTGCACAACCCAGCATGACCTGGGATTGTGCCCACAAGTGTGTCCAAATGTGAACTTCCACATTGCGTGGGAAACAGAGGAGAACATCTGTCTGGGCAGTGTGGCACAAACTCTTCTGTAGGATGCATTGCCTTTTCCTAACCAGCTTTAATTTGTAATAAGAAAAAACATCTTGAATAACATAGATTTTAATTGGGCTGTAATATAAAATACCAAAAATGTTTTCTATGTACTCGTCTCTATTTAATGAGCAAGCATGTGATCTTTTCACTTAAATTGCATTGCACTTTTATTTAACCTGTCTGTGGTTATGCATTAACTAGTTAGTACTTACTGAGTGAGTAGTTCTGTTCTACAGCAGTGGATGTATTAAACCCTTTCTTTTGCTTGAGAAACCATAGTAAGTAGGGAAGATGACTAAATCATGCAGCTATGGGCAAGCAAAAATAGCTTTACAGCAAGGTAAATATTTAAAAAACAAAAAAAGATATGCTGTTTAATAGGCAATTTCTGAAATCTTCTGCACATGATGCTGCAAACCTTGAGCAAGCTGTGGGAGCTGAGGCTAATTGTTCTTAAGTGACTGTACTTCCTAAGAAAAATACCATGTGAATAGTGTGAAGTTTTTCCATCATGTAATCTTAGAAGTGAGATTCATAAATGACCTTTTTCTGATAGCAATCATTTGTTGATTTATTATTGTCACCAAGAACAATAGTATTTCTACAGTTAGCTTTTGCTTGGAAATTAGTTTTCCCTGAAATGTTTCCTTTTATTATTGCTATAAGAGATATCTAGGAATATGGTAACTGAAAGTAATTAGAAGGGAGGAAAAAAATTGTTTTTTCTTTACTTACCTTCTCCTATTGACATCATCATGTACGTAGTTGGTTTCACCATTTCCTTCTGTGCTTGTCAGAGTCTTATCCTATAAGAACCTCTGTGTATAATTTCACTGAAGTGAGAGGCCATATGACTGTACAGATGGCTAAAACTTTTAAGAAGTGAAATCAAATTATGAGAAAGTTTTCCTATTCATGAGGTTTTTCATGCGGCAGCAGATAAAGTTTCCTTATATAAACCCATAGTGAAATGAGCAAAATTGGAAGAATGTTATGAGAAGCCATGCAGTATTTGAAACTGCTTAGCTTTTTTCTAAAGGTGATTCATTGTCAAGATGCCAGTCTCCTTCTGGCTTTATATTAGTTTCCCATTTAAAAGTGAGAGTTCTAGTCCCCAATTTATAGGCTGACAATCTAAGGGGGCCTGATGGATCAGCAGCGAAATGTTAAAACATTAAAGCAATTGCTGAGCACCATATGGTAGAAAACAGAGCAATGCCAACTTGTCTTGAAGATCAGGAAGTTTCTGAACTTCTTATTACCCAAATTTGTTGTTTTCTGTGATATTTTTATGCTAGAGAAGAGGCCTCCGTAACAAATATGTCAGGGAGAGTAGTAAACATGACTGCAGAGTTCAGAGTGTAAATGATATTGGTTAAAGATTCCATTTAATTCATGAGAGTTTAATTTTAAATCATAATTTATTGTTTTATCTACAAGAACTGTGCCCCTTGAGGTTTTAGCTTATGCTTCATTCAATTTTACTAAGCCCTGTTTAGGAGGAATTACAGACGCTGACTTTTGAAGGCTCCTAGGTGGCAAGCCTGCAAACTCAGTGCAGTTTTACAGGTACAAATATCAGTCTCTTTACATAGGTCAATGAAGCATCATTTCAGCTAACTTACATTTAGACTTAGGAGTCTTTTCCTGATCTGCTTTGTCTTGATTTAGTGGAGGCAATGCTATAAATCTGCAGGTGGGTTTAGTTTTTTTAATTTAGAATGTTTTGGCTGCTCTTAGCAGGATTACCGTCATACTTAAAAGGTGCATTCTTTTGCTCTGATGAATTTTTAACTTTAATCCTTCATAGTGCGATGGAAAGCCATTCCCTCCTTAATCCAAACCTACAGCAAGGTGAAGGAGTTCTTTCCAGTTTCCGGACGACATGGCAAGAGTTTGTGGAAGACCTGGGCTTCTGGAGGGTGCTGCTTCTCATCATTGTCATTGCTCTTCTGTCACTTGGAATAGCATATTATGTTAGTGGTGTGCTGCCTTTTGTAGAAAACCAGCCTGAATTGGTGCACTGAAGCAAATGTGAAGAAGTGCACCATGCTTTTCCCTGTTCTGATCTCATTTTGAGCTTGTTGGAATTATTGTCTCTCTGCAGGCAGTGGCAGCTGTATATACTGTTTGCCTTTTGTACTTATTATTAACCCCTTTGAAAGAAGGAATAATTAATATTGAGTAAAACACTAAATTCTAAAGCATTCCTAAGCTACCTCTGACTTGACTTGCAAGCAAGATGTGAAGATAGTCCTCACTGTTGATAAAATATCATAAGAGGCCTTTCATAATGAATATTAAATTCACAAGCATAAAAAATGTATCCCAGTACAGAACCAAATTTGATTTTTTTCCCCTATGAAGAGAGGTTGCAGTTTTTGCTTGTGCTTCAGTTGAAAGAATATTATTCATCTAAATATTCTTTTCAAGAAATCTGAATAATATAATAATCATTCTGAAACATAGACAGTAATAAGCTGAAATTTAGTAGTTCTTTTAGTGCTTCTCCATAGTTTCATAACCACTTGTTTATAAATGCAGTGAGAAATAGTTCATGGTTTTTTATGTCTTTAACATATAAATCACTCCTTCACTTATTAGTTTAATGTGGTGCTTATTCCCCAGATGAATTTGATGTTGTTAATACCTGCCTGTAGTAAATCTTGTAGAACAAAGCTGTTTGTTGTGCATTGGAAGCAAAGTTGTTTCAGCCCTAGGCTGAAATTTTTGCCTTTTATTGAAATGTTACTAAGTAAGCCTTTCTCTGTAAGGCTGCTTAGGAAGCGATCTAGGTGTTCTGCTCCATAAATAACAGTTCTGTAAGGCCATTGTCTTTGTGAAGTGTGTCATGAAGGGTAACTTTTTCTTCCTTCTCCATTGTGCCATTTTCTCATTTATATGAATTATTTTCTGAGCATGCAGAATAAAACTATTTAAATGTTAATATTTAGGAATATTGTATGAAATGAAATCTTGACCCATTCTGTACTTAGCTGTGAAGTTCTTTCTTTGTAAATAACCTAGGGATATGAATCAGTTAAAATACTTATGAAGGCTAGAAAAGCTCTACACAGTAAATCAGAGGTTTTCAAAGAAAGCAGATTCTCTCTTCCCATGATTAGACATCTGACTCCCTTTGTTGCCATTGCCTTGAAAATCCCAAGCAAAATGAATTCTGCAGACCTAACAAATCAAATTTTTCTTTACTTAGCTGCTCCTAAATTGTTGCTAAATAACATCAAACATTTATAAAATTATAAATTAAAATAAATAGTGATAGAGGTAACCCTCATCTTTCTGTTCTGCCACCATGTCTACTTTTTCTTTGTTTATGGGTTTGACTGAGGACGAGGTTGTCTTTGTTTTGTTGTGTGGCAAGGGCTTCAATGAGCTGGACCCCATTCTGAGCTACATCTGAAAATTCCTGTTCTCATTTTTTAAGTTAGAGGCTAACAAAAGGATACTTTTCTAGCAGCTGTAATGCTGCATAAAGTAAAGCCTCTTAAATAAAAAAAAAAGCAAAAGAAAAAAACCAAGAGCATACTTCTCTCCTGAATATTTCAATTATTGTACATCTGTTCATAAACAGAGAAACATAAACTCGTAGTATGCCTAAATGACATTTGCTTCTCTAAATAAGTAGATTTCTGTTAATAATAATCTGTATCTTGAATAATAATCTTGTGTTTAAGTATGTATTATCTGCATAATTTGTAATTGTATTCTTAGTATGGGCCACAAATGACACAAATAAATATATGTAGTAAATGTTTTGTTTTATTATTACTTTAGTTGCAATAGTGATGCTACCACATTTTACTGAGGTTTCTTGTTTGTTGTGCACACCCAAAGGGTTGTGGTAAATGGAGTTAACTCCAGCTGAAGGCCAGTTACAAGTGGGGTTCCCCAGGGCTCAGTGCTCGGTCCAGCCCTGTTCAGTGTCTTTATCAGTAACCTGGTTGAGGGGATCAAATGCACCCTAAGTAAGCTGGGTGGAGGTGTCAATCTGCAGGAGGGTAGGGAGGCTCTGCAAAGGGATCCAAACAGGCTGGACCACTGGCCTGAGACCAATGACATGAGGTTTAACACGGCCAAAGGCCAGGTGCTGCACTTGGGGCACAACAACCCTGTGCAGAACTACAGACTAGGAGAGGTCTGTCTGGAAAGCTACCTGGAGGAGAAGGACCTGGGAGTGTTAGTTGACAGTGGCTGAACATGAGCCAGCAGTGTGCCCAGATGACCAAGAAGGCCAATGGCATCTTGGCTTGTATGAGAAACAGCGTGACCAACAGGTCCAGGGAGGTTATTCTCCCTTCTGTACTCCGCACTGGTGAGACTGCTCCTTGAATTCTGTGTTCAGTTCTGGGCCCCTCACCACAAAAAAGATGTTGAGGCTCTGGAGTGAGTCCAGAGAAGAGGAACAAAGGTGGTGAAGGGGCTGGAGAACAAGTCTTACAAGGAGTGGCTGAGTGAACTGGGGTTGTTTAGCTTGGAGAAGAGGAGGCTGAGGGGAGACCTTATTGCTCTCTACAACTACCTGAAAGGAGGTTGTGGAGGGGAGGGAGCTGGACTCTTCCCACAAGTGACAGGAGACAGGACAAGAGGGAATGGCCTCAAGCTCTGCCAGCGGAGGGTCAGGCTGGACATCAAAACAAATTTTTCAGGGAAAGGGTTATTGGGCACTGGAACAGGCTGCCCAGGGAGGTGGTTGAGTCATCATCGCTGGAGGTGTTTAAAAGATGGGTGGATGAGGTGCTGAGGGGCATGGTTTAGTGTTTGATAGGAATGGTTGGACTCTGATCCTGTGTGTCTTTTCCCACCTGGTATTCTATGATAAAAACTTACAGCAAGTTGTAGATGCCCCCTCCTTGGAAGCGTTCAAGGCCAGGTTGGACGGGGCCTTGAGCAGCCTGATCTCCTGGAAGGGGCGTTGGAACTGGATGATCTTTAAGGTCCCTTCCCACTTAATCCATTCTGTGATTCTGCAGTGAGCATGTCAGAAGTGACGAGGTTCCTTCTCTGAGAGATGGAAACCGTACTGTTGGTACAAATGAGGTTTTAAAACATGGTTTCTTTAGATTTTCCTGTTTTGTTTTCACTATTGTTACAGTTGCAGTTGCTGTCTTTCTGTTTTGTCTCTCTGTCTCTCTCATCAAAGATTTCAGGTATGGATCATGTGACCTAGGGGCCCCTCAAGATGTAAAGTTACCTATAGAAGGATACAAGATATAACCAAGAAAACTTAAGCTTGAGCCTGAAGCAACATTTCCTGTGTTGCTGTACAGGGGTAGGCATAAGCAGTTTAGGAACTGTATATTGAAAAGTTTTGAAAAATAGTGCGTGCATTCCAAATTAACACTTAATATCACTTTTTAAACCCCAAGAAGCCCAAAGCACTGTTTGAACTTCACTGTGTAATGACAGCTACTCCTTGAAATAAGGACGTGATATCCATCCTTAGATGGGAGTTGTTCTCTATGTATCTCTGTTATTGAAAAAGAACAGCTGTGTCTTCCAATATATCTATAAACATTAACAACTTCCTTTTCAAAGGTTGATTCTAAAGAATAAATTTTCCCCTTGTACAGTAGATTTCAAGGTATACAATCTGTGTTTCTACAGGAACAGATAAAGGACTTCAGCCTGCTTCCTTTTGAAGCTGTTGTCATAGGAGTTTCACTGTTCCAATGTAATGACAAAGATCAGTTTAGATTGTGTCTAGGTCATAAGATTTCTTTTACTTATTATTACAGTGCTGTCTAGATGTCTTGATCCAGGGAGTCCATTTTGCTTCAAATCCAGGACAGATTGTTGTCTCAAGCTGTTCTCAGACTAGTGAAATAAATTGAAATAAGGAAGTGAGAGAGAAAGCAATCATGGAGGGATTAAGTGTGGATTTTTTTCCAGTGTCATAAAACAACTTGGTGGACGAGAAGTGCAAGGTGAACTGGCAAGTAGGAGAAGTGCACATAGGCTACCGTGTCGTGGGCTGTCCTGTGCTCACATTTGTTCCATGGCAAGATCACCCTTATCTTACCTTGTAGCAACTTGTTCATATAGCGTTTTGGTTTTATATTCAGGGGTTCCTGTTTTCACTCATATTGGTTGTTTGCTTAGTAGCAGGGAGTGATGTATTTTGTGACTGTCATGTGTTGTCATACTCAGAATTTTCAGAAATCTGGTATTTATTTAAACATTACCTGAAGTTGACTTTTAACAGAACTGATTTCTTCCTCAGCTGGCACACAAGTTGACTTTTTTAATGAAGCCAGTTCTTTCTGAAGTTGTTCCTGTCTCTGAAGCCAGCTTTTTGTAAAATTGTCGCTTCATTCATATTTGAATTGGTAATTAAAATAAGTGTTAAATTACATGAGCATTAGACCAGAAGGCTTTTCCTTTATTCAGTGTTCTTTTCTTAAATTTCAACATTAATCCTTGTAAGCCAGTTACTTGGGATACACTTGTTAAAATTTCCAAAGTGGTCCAAAATAATACAGAAGTTGTTATTGCCAGTTGTTACTACACTTCTCAACCCTGGATTTGGGGCTTCCCAGAAGAATTTAAACATTGTTGCAGTTTCATAACCTGCAGTTCTCTGTAAACTGCATAAATACTAAAGTACTGCTGAATCACTAATGTCAAGTCCCTATTAATAAATTAATATCTGGAGACCATGGAGATAAGTCTGCACTTGCAGGTTGGCACAAGTCACTTTCTGTCTGAAACGTATTTAAGTATTTCAACTGAATTTTGCATAACCCGGCATCCTTTTTTACTGCTCTTACAAATGCTTCCCTTTTAAAATATACAGTATTAGGAAACAAATACAACTCATTGGTAGTACTTTGCTCTTTCTACCAGGAAGCAGAATGTTCCCAGGGTCATGCTGCCAGAGAAATCTGAGATGAAATCTAGAAGTGTCCAACTGACAGTATGCAAAACAGAGCTAATGTTCTGATCTTGCAGCTGAAGCATTAGCTCTGTGCAGAACCCTGAAAAATGTGTATCTGTGGTAGGTGTTTATAGTTTGTAATCAGTGTTGTAACTAAGCATTAAGCAACGAATATTTCCTAATTATATGATGAGACAAAGCTATTGCTCTTCGTAACTGCCTAGGGAATGGAAATCTACTGAAAATTGCCATAGCTAAAGATCAACAAATCAGAATTTCTACTGAAGTCAAAGTGTAAGCAAGTCACAACCATGGCTTCACGTGACATATTCTTTCCATTTTAAACTACCTTGTGGATAGGAGAAAAAGGGGAAACATTTAGAACAGAATTTGTTCTGTGATGTATGGTTTGCAGAAAACAGGAGGGAAATGAGTGCAATGTGCCAAGACAGCAGCCAGGGAGGCAGAGCAGTGTGATACCTTCATGAATCACTGCTTAAAGGCCAGCCCCGGTGCTTGTATGAAGTACCAGGAGCCACCAGTAATAGCCTGCTGGCAGGAGAAGGATTCCATTAGCTTGTGATTACACCATCTCACAGGGGTGGCCATGCAGCCCTGCAACCTGACCTGGCCCTTCTTGATTTTCAACGTCTAGAGCGCTGCTATTTCAGACAACTGCATGTTTGAATGTGTGCCTACATTAACAGCTGCTCATGTGGAAGCCAAACTGATTCCTTCTGTGCATAGGTTAGCAAAAGACATTTCTGTGAACAGAAGCTCTTTTTAAAATATTTCTGGTGTATTAAATTATGTTTATCTGAATACTTGAAGGCAGGAATCCAGGTGAAGGATCAAGTATATGCAATAATACCTCACTTTCCTTTGCCAAAGAAAAAAGGACAGCTAACATTCGTTTAATGCAAAGCAAGAAGAAATCGCAGTAAATTTGTTTTCAGCTATAGAATATGAATTACTTATCAAACCAAATTCCTCAGTATGAGGAATTTTTCAAATAACGTAATCTCTGGCAGGTAAGTTCTTTAGTAGAAAGTCTGACATAGCCCTGCAGTGTTGGGAAGGTAGTGATGTTTAAAGGTTGTGCTGGCTCAATGAAGTGTGCACATGGATACAAAACTAGTGCATAAATACAGTGGATTTCAGCTAGGATGTAAGAATTTAAATACCATATACTCCTCCTCATTGTTTTCTCATTGCAGGTTAAACATTTGCCTGGGTTTGTTTTGGTGCAGATGTTTTCAGACAAAAAAATGAAGTATGTGGACATCCATGGGCTTAAGCTGGCAAGCACTATTTCTGTCATGGACATAAAGAATAGTGGAGCAACCCCCTGAAAGTCACGGCAGCTTGTATGCAGGCAGCTCAATCCTGTCAGATGTGTTTGTGACGGAACTGGTAGTTTTCCCATTTATGGCAGTGGTTTTAATCCTCGTGTTAGTCAGTGAACACCAGTGGTTAACATGGGGCTTGAACTGAAGGCTGTTTCCAAAATTGTCACTTACAACACAAGGCCAAGCTTTAGTCTTTATTTCACAGTTCAAGGAACTTTTTTTTAGTCTAATGTTTACTAGACTTACAGCCTACAAATGTGAACAGATAATGAGCATGTGTGTGTCCTATCTCTGTGCATTTCTGTGCCAAAAGGGCATTTAGGAATAGCATCAAGGCCTCCAGTGATCAGTTTGAAATAAGCCTCATATAATCGTAGAATAGTTAGGGTTGGAAGGGACCTTAGAGATCATCTAGTTTCAATCCTACTGCCACAGGCAGAGACATCTTACTAGGTCAGGCCAGTCTAAACCTCCTTTTTAGTTTAAAACCATTCCCCCTTGTCCTGTCACAACACACACGGCTAAAACATCTGCCCCACCTTTCAGAGAGGTCCCCTTTAAGTACTGGAAGGCTGCTGTGCTTCTCACAAGTTTGACTGCAGCTGATGAAACAGCTTTGGAGGGGAGGTATAAAGGGAAGGGAATAGGGACAACACTGACAAGAGTTGCATAAATCCTGTGATTTAAGGAATTCTGCTTTTGTCATTTGTCATCACATTGGTATTTAATATGCCACTAGCTGTGGTTTTATTCATTGGACTGACTTGCTGATGTATTTTCTTGGTCTCAGGGATACAGTTTAGGATGTGTAGATCACATTGCCTGCCTCACAAAGATGTGCTTCACCCACCAAGTGCCATTATTTTGATAGTAAGTGAATTCTTCAGTTTCAAAGTTAGTTAATCCCTTTTTGTTTTTAGAGTTACACTGTTTGCTTTGCAAAGTGAACAGCTTATTTACTAGTATGGTAGGGTTTGTTTAGTTAAGGACTTGGTCATTTTGTCCATTTCTCATGTGAAATGCGGCAATGGTTAGGGAAGCTGTTGGCCTTGGCTTTCTCTGGTCCTCATGGAAGCCTCTGCAGATGGAGCAAACATTTTTGAGGATTAAAAGGCTCTCTGGCAATAAAGCTAGAGATGTGTCTGTTCCCTGCATTTTCAGGCTTTCCAGGATCCCGGGAATTTCACATTGGGCATTTGGAGTCTGCTGGAAGGACGATAGCTTTGTAGAAACTTTTAGCCTTTATGTATGTTCTGAAAGTCAAAGGTGTACAGTTTTGAAAGCTCTTATCTTCCTCCAGGCAACAAGCCATGCTTCAGTAGAGCAATTATAAATACTTTATATGTGTTCTTAAGCCAAGAAAGCAATTTAACTGCAAGACAGTTTTAAAATCTTAACTAATACAAGGATCCAAGGCCACAGACTTCATCTCCTGCTGGCAGCCAGACACCTGCTAGTACTTTATTCCCAATGTCTTTCCCTGCCCTGGCACTAGTGCTGGCATGTATCTGACACCAAGGACCTGCATCAGGGAGCTATGCCAGTTAGACCTACCAGAAATATACTCTCACTCATTCTGCATTCTCCTAACTCTGCCCCTCCTGGTCGTTTCATCTGCTGCCCTCCACTCTGTGTCTCTGTCATGCTTCCCCTAGGCCTGAGATTTACCCCGTTTCTTATGTACCAAGGATTCTGTTCATAAAGGGTATTTCTTTCCCACAGCTTCTTTTCTCTTTATCATCTTCATTGCTTTCTTTATTTGCCCAGCCTGGTCTGTGCTGAAAGCTCTTTATGGGATGGAAAATACTGCATTTTGAAGAGAGGGTTATCAGTTGGCTCGAATTCACCAGTTCACTGCTAGCAGTAGTAGTAATCTTTTTAATTTATACTTTCCTGTAATAAAGATATGAGAAACTAGCCCTGTTGTATGAACCTTGTTTTCAGTTTTACTTCCTTTTGTTAACACTGTAGCTGATTCTTTTGGTACTTTCATTAAATCAAACTTAGTCATGTGTGAATTGCTTCAGCTCTTAATAGGAAATGTCCAAAATCTGACCTGTGAACAAGTCAAGCTTGGTTTAAGTCAGTGGATATGAGGAGCCTGTGCATCATTTGTGAGATGCTCTGGATAGTGGGACTGGATGGAACCCAGTCTCTGCTCCATGGAACAGGGAACTGTAACCTCTGGGCTCTTGTAGTCTCCAGCAGCAGCAAGGTGACAAGACCAGTGTACCAGGCTGTCCCAGGTTTACCACTCTTCTTTTGGCTATGGTTCCATAATGGCCTTGTGCTGGGCATGTAGAGGATGCTGAAGCAGCCTACACACCACTAGAGATACTACCTTTCCGTTGCAAGACTTTTGGTGTGGGACAGACCTAGTCTGTTGAGGCTAAATCAGACGTTAAGAGATGACAGCAATGTGGTTCCTAGTTACTGGCAAGTGTCAGTGAGGTTAGAACCAGCTGCACATCTGCTATGGTTTATGAGCGTACCCCGACTTTGCCAGCTGTGCAGTCACAGATGAGAAAACAACGCACCCTTGATGCAGCAGCGGGTAGGAGAGGAAGTGGAGTCAAGTGCTTTGTAGTCTGTTATCTCTACATGACCAGTTAGCAAGTGGTTTGGAGGCCACAAACCGTATGTGAGAGCCACTGGTGCACAAGAAAGAGCACATTTGCTTCATAAAAAAAATATTTCATGCAAATAATTTCCCTGGTTTTAGGGTTGTTTTTGTAGGCAAGCAAGAATTATTATCTGAAGCTCAGTGCGACTTTTTGGCACATGAACGAAGAAGAAAGATTCAGAGAGAGATTAGCAGCTTCCTTAGAAACTGCAAGTGTTTCTTAGGAAAACTGGGCAGACACAGGCACACTCCTGGCAAAAAGAACAGTTTTGGTGAAGTCTTTTTATTCTAATTCTTCCAGTTACAGATACCTAAGCGCCATTTTACCAGATCTCTCAAAATGAGCAAAATGCTACCTGTTTTGTTACAAGAAGTATAAGCAGAATTGGAGTTTTTCAATTTGGTTAAAACTGTGATAAGATTTTTGTGGTGACTTTTCTTTGTAATATCATTTAAGACATTTCTGCGTGCTGGGACTCAGAAGTCTGTGTTTCTGAAATGATAATGCATAGCAGGAGTAGTATCTGGTTCTGATTTAACTACCTGCAGAGTAACTTTAGAATGCCAGGTTCTAGAATATGTGATTTCCCTGTTGCCTTTTTCCATGTGGTATTGGATCAGGAGCCCTTTCAGCTGCTTGACTTTAACCAAAGCCAAGTTCAAATAGGGCCATTCAGTTCTTTATTCTCTACTTTCTGGGGTTTCTTTTTGATACTTTGTCACTTGAACCTCTGTCTCTCCTTCTCTTTCAATGCATGAAAGAGATTGTTATAGGTACTTAAATTTTAATCTACCAGCAATAGTTTGGGATTTATCCCATGACATAAATTGCATAAATGTAAATGAGATGCAGTCAGAAGAGGAAATGTGGAGCAGGCAGTTTTCAGCTTGAACTGCTCTGTGCATTAAGGCCTTTCCAAGTTCTGTCTGATTATTTGGGGAGTTATGTCAGGTTGGGCATCTCCCTTCTGTTTACCTGTAAAAGGAAATTAACTTTTTATGGAAAGAGACTCTTAATGGAATGGAAATGAATTCTTTATTCCCATTGCAGAGCCAGATTCCAGATGGTCTGCTTATAGAACTGTCACGTAATCGGAACTTCCTTTCACACTTGTCTTGGTTAATATCTGACTTAAAAGGTCTTTGAAATAGCAGAGTCGGTTCCATTTAATTTTCCTAGTATTCCTAAAATATTTCATCTTTAAGAGGAGTAAACGAATATTTAAAGTCTTGATTTTCTTAAAACAGGTTGGTTTTTTAAAATGTTCCAGTACCCACAGATAGGTCCAATGCTGAGGAGCAGAGTTATGTAATAAAGAGCAGTAGCATAGAAATAGTCTTCCAGAAGCTGGAGTAACAGTACCACTGCTGGTTTCTTATGTTCTTGTGGATGCCAGGATCTACACAAAGGGCATGGTTCTGTCTTCTCTGAACTTTAAAGCTACCTTGGGATAAATCTCCACAAGCTTCATTTGAAATCTCAGACACATTAGATTTTCTTTGTACTGGAAATCTCATGATATAAGACTTATGTCTGACTTTCAATTCTGTTAAAAACATTGTCAGAATAATCTTCCTCTTGTTATTCTAGTGCTGCTTTTTCAGGCCAGCGTTCTGGTGAGGTGTGACAACTTAAACAGAAGTTGACTCACTTTTTCTGAACGGCAGAAAGCATTTACTTTTTAGAATTAATGCTTACTTGATCTGTACCTTTTGTTCTTTTTGATTCCTTTAGTCAGTTAAGAGTTTGCTGGAAATATGCATTCCATGGTGAGTCAGCATGGCCTTCTGGACTGAGCAGAAGACAGATTTGGGAGTTATAAATCCAAGCACTTACTTGCTGCTTGGCCTTAAAAAAACTGACTTAACCTCTCCTTCCCCACCAGTAGAATCAGTTTAACTTGTCTGTGATGTTTCTATTAATATGTATAAGGCAACTTTAAAAATAAATACTGGTACTGATAGCCTGTAGCCTTTTTTACTCAAACCAACTGTATTAATTTTACCCAATATATTCTAAACATAATGTAATGATGAATACATACATTCCCTGGTATGTCAACTATTACTCTCATAGTTGTTACCTGTTATTTCCATAACACTCTTAGGCATGCATAACTTACTTACACACAAAAGCTCTGATCTTATATCATCACTCTCCAGCTGAGACTCCTGCACCAGTGTGTGAAGTCATATTGATTTCAGCGGCTGTGGACGAGAGCAGTTGGTGTCCAGAGGTAATTTCATCCAGAATCATGGCCAAGTATGGAAGACCTGCCTGTTTTCACCTAGGCATAATGGAAATGGAAGAAGACTAAAACACAGAAGCTGTGTTTTACTGAGGTTTTTTTTTTTTAGTTTTACACTAAAACACAGGTGTCTGCCATTTCCTACAGTTTTTAAGAAAACCATTCCCAGAATCAGTGCCTCTGGCTGAGGTTCAGTGTAGGCAGAATAGGAATGACTGACCAAGACCTTTCTTCTTTCTGGTGGATGTAGGGGTTCTCACATTTCCCTGTTGAGTCATGAAAAGCCAGACTCAATAATCAATGCCAATTTTATTACTAAGTAAGGTATCCCTTAATGTGATGTTGGGCATGTACGAGATCACTCCACCTAATGTGCATACAACTTCTAGCACAATTCGCAAAGGCTCTATACAGTCAAACCATACATACTCGTCACTTTCACTGGAACAGGTATGTCTATTATAATCAGTTCCTAGAATTTACTTACAGAAGTTCCCTCCCTTTGGTTCACACACCCTGCCCCCTAGGGGTTATGGGGGTTCTGGAGGAAGGCTTGCAATCTTCTTCACAATGAACTTTTCAACTCTCCTCCTTGCATGTGCTCTTAGACTCCATGGGCACCTCTTCAAGGTTGCATCTGGTCCTCCTGGTTCTTCTTTATCATTGCAATAGCCTTTGTCATCTGGCTTAATTAGATACAGTCAAATTCTTTCACATTCTTTCTAACTACACCCTTGTTAAAGTTCTTTATGCAGGCGTAAGTATCCAGGCACAGGCTAGTTAAAACTTATTCAAACTAATCCTATATTTTAGTTCTAAAATCACAAAAGCTATATATAATATTCAAATATATTAGTTAGTAACATATAACAAATAATCTCTTCCTTCAAGGGTATCACTTTTCATTCTGGAAACAAGTTTGGCAGCAAGAGGATGTCCGAGCTATGGAATCAGAGCTTTGGAAGGTCTTCAGTGACATTTCTACATTCTTAGCACATCATTTAACAAGAACACTTGATGACCAGGTCCTAAATCCATCGCTCTGTCTCAGAAGTCAGGCCAGACGTTTTGTGTTTGTGTGCAGGAAGCTAGGAGAGTGGTCTCCAGCCATGTCTTGGACTAGCTGTGGAGAGGATTTGCTGAAAATCCTCCAATCCCACAGTTACACTAACTTACACAGAGTGAATCATGAGTTGTTAAAAAGAGGTTCTTTTCTTTTTCCTAGCATTTCCAAGTCTTACCTGCCCTGCTTCTCGGAATGCCACTCCATGCACTTAGTCAGGGTCACATTTTAAAAGTCATATTCAACTCTTGTACAGCCAAGAGGGAGGAAGAGTAAGAAGAACTCAAGGTCCTGGTGGCAGGCAGTACTTTATGAGGCTTTAGTTTGGCTGGGAAACTCCTCATTGCCTGCTTCACCAGTGTGCGCAATGTTGGACTTCAGGAGTAAAACATCTGTGTTTCAGCTGCTGCACTGCAAAAAGCTGCTTTGAGATGTTGCCTTGATTTTTGTGGGGCTTTTGGTGTAACCTGGCTCATGTCTCAGAGCTCCTGTATAAGCTTCATCATTTCTGTTTTCACTGTTTTTTCTTTTATATTGTACTTTCTAAAATGTCCTTTACCACAGATTCTATTGCACTGTGCTGGGCCAGGGTCAAGTGTGAACAATCTGAACATCTCGCATTAGGTGACCACATTGTCCACTAACAGATGCATCACTTTACATGGACTGTGAAATTTAAAAATAACACTAATTCTAAATCTAAAAAAAAAAATTTCCCTCTCTGCAGTGTGAGGTCCATCTTCCTTTAGAGAAACTGTATCCATTGCATTCCCTTACTTGGCTGCTTGCTCATCTTTCAGGAGGATAAACATAGACTTTGAGGGAATTTCCCAGGTGGAAACTCCCTGTTCTTTATGGGAATGCTGTGTGCAGCATTAACTGCGTGCAACAGCCATTTGCCATTTTACTTTACTTTCAGTCCAGTATCATTTTTATTAGCTTTGTTGCCTTTCTTGGGGTGGGGAAAAGGTGAAAAAAGGAGTTATCGACACCTTATTAGTTGTCCACTTTCCCCACTGTAAATCCAGAGTAACTCCACTGAAGCAATGCTATTGCTCCAGGTGTTCCCTATTGAATTGCCCATCTCTGATATCCTGAGGCTCAATGTATGTAGAAATATTTGGTAGACATTGACAAGGCTGCCTGAGAAACAAAGCTGTTTCTTTCCAGCTGTGTGAATTGCAGGCAACTCTCCAACCATTCAGTTCAGGAAAGTACTTTTGGATATGTGCAGCTCATCAGTTTATCAGAGATGTTATACCTTAGAGGGGCAGCTAATTTAGAACAGGTAAATTATCGAGTGGATTTTGTCTTAGCAATTCTATGAATGTAAATATCAGGTTATAATTTCTACAGACACCAAAAAATGTGGAAATCCTGATTGACAGTTACTCCAGGAATGGGGGAAGACATGGGTGAACTGACTTGCATTGCTTAAATGCTGTCACTGGCAGACTACAAGCATCTTTAAAACCTCACAAAAAGTATAGATTTCTCTTCTAACGACAAGACAGACTGTTTCCTATTCCCAAATACTGTTCAAGGAGTTGCTACAATTTGTAAACAAACAAATTTCTTTGCCATTACAAATCACCAGCTCAGGCAGATTTTAATCCCCGTGTCCTCCAGTCACCCTGCTGCACTGTCTGTGTTGAAGACACATCCCTTCTATTCATTTGTTATTTTGTTGGGGTTTTTTTAAAGAACCAACTCTAAGATGGTTCTGTGGGTCTTGATGATAGAGTAAAAAATACTTGTGAAACTATGAGGTTCAAGATCATAGAATCATAGAATAGTTTGTGTTGGAAGGGACCATGAAGGTCATCTAATCCAATCCCCCAGGAATGAGCAGGGACACATCCCACTAGATCAGGTAGTGAAGTTCCAAAAAGGCTGATGTGCATGAAATTATCATCATAAAAGACTTCCAGAGACCTTGTAGGTAGCAGATTCTTGAGAGGAACTGGTTCCTGTTGCACACATTGGCAATGCAGTCTTTATGGATGTGCCCCAGATTGCTCTGACAGTGGATGCATGCAATGTGCTTCTAGAGCTGTGTGGAATAAATGTTACACGTCAAAGCCATTCTCTTTGAATTTTGTATTGTAAAATAAAGAATAGTAAAAAACCCTGAAGTCTGCCTCCCAAACCCCTGAAGAGCAGAACTGGGCTCTGCTGGTGGCACGCTGTCAACCCCAGCAACAAGATCTGCCTCTTGGTTCATAAGCTGCTTGGATAACTGGACACACCTGAAAATTTCCAGTTTTTCTGAGGTCTGAGCGCTAGGATGACAGTTTGTGATGATACAACTGACCTAATGTTGTTCATTTGTCAGAAACAGTGTCTTTGACTTGATGGGCAATAGATTCAGCCCAATGGCTACGAGTGCTGTCAGAAACTGCACCAAGGCACCCCAGTTGTTTGTGCTGCTTGTTTGAGGTGATACCTCCCTTTTTTTTTGACCACTAGAGTTACTTAGGCAACAAAGATGTATGTAACAGGTATACATGGTACAGTATAAGAGTGTGAGATGGACTGGAATGCGTGAAAATGAGATATTTTGGTTTTAGTAGACAGTATTTATGTGCATAACTCTGTTCATGCTATCATAGAATAGTTTGGGTTGGGAGGGACCTCGAAGATTGTCCAGTTCCAACCCCCCTGCCATGGGTAGGGACACCTCCCACTAGATCATACTGCCCAAGCCCCCTTCCAACCTGGCCTTGAACACCTCCAGGGATGGGGCAGCCACACCTTCCCTGGGCAACCTGTGCCAGTGTGTCACAGCCCTTATCATGAAGAAATTCCTCCTTATGTCTGGTCTAAATCTGACATCTCCAGTTTATACCCATTCCCCCTCATCCTATCACTACAAGCCTTTGTAAACAGCCCCTCCCCAGCTTTTTTGTAGCCCCTTTCAGGTACTGGAAGGTCACTCTAAGGTCTCCTCAGAGCCTTCTCTTCTCCAGGCTGAACAACCCCAACTCTCTCAGCCTGTCCTCATATGGGAGGTGCTCTGTCTGGTCATCCTTGTAGCCACCTCTGGACCCATTCCATATTAGGTTCAGGAAAAATACAGGGCAAGTACAGAAAGAATGTAAACATGGGTGTGAATGGAATGGACTAAACCAGCACTGAGAAAGAACACCAAAAAAATGCAAGGAAAAAAAGACAAAGAAATTTGAGCATGGAAAATCAGCATCCAGTTCTATAATCCTAAAATTAGGCAAATACTTAGTAAATAGATTAATTATGGATGGAATTACTCTGGATTTAAATATCTATTTCCCTGAAAGCTATGTCTATCTTTAAGCACTGATTTCATGTTTCTCCTTGGTCTTCTATAGTAGTTTTTGCCCCAAAATAACCCCTTTCTGTCAGTGTAACATGATTCTCCATTTTACAAAGAGTATCCATGTTCTTTATTAAGTGTTTCCTGATAAAAACCACTATTCCCCAACTGAGAGCAGGACTGATTTGGGTTTGGCATGGCACAAACACCTTGTTCCTCAACAGTATGCAAACCCCGTTCAGAAATTCCCCAGCTATTAATCACTATAGTGCCCTAGAGCTGAGACTGCTGGCAGCAAGGCTTGGTAATAGTAATGAGTGGTTTATATCTTCAAGAAATGCATCAGGTAAATTATTTCTGGAGAGACACCAGTTGACGTTACAGGACTTTGAGCCATAGTCTGCTGGAGCAGCGAGGCATCTTCTGTAGACAGCAGTGATCCTGACCAAAGTTGTCACTTTGCATGCTAAACAGAAGGACAAACACAGACCAATTGAGCTGACTGTAGTGTTCCTCATTCTCTGACAAGCGTGCACGTGTATCTTTATGCTGTATGGACAATTGTCATTTTCTACCCCAGAAATCTGTTTCCTGTCTATGACATTAATTTGCAATCTACTTTGGGATTTCTTCTAAAGCGTGCCATTTGCCTTTATTTATATTTTTATTTGTTTTTTAATTCATATTTTTAATGTCACAAAATATTTACAGTAGCATTAAATAATAACCATAATAAATTAAACAACAAACATACTTTCCAGCCGTCAGGTATGTGTATTGCTGTGAGAATGGTCCTCACAGTGGAAGAGGACAGTAAGCCATGGCTCTCTTGGGTCTCTCTGTCCCAATGGACTTTGTAAACTCAAAGACAAAAGCAACAAACTCTTTCCCACCCTGATATACACCCATTCAAACTTACAGCAAACCCAGATTTTACAAAGCTTTCATTCTATAGGGGCTCTTATGACTAGCCATATCCCCATCATCTTTGAGTGCATTCCAGTAATGCCTTAAGCACTCTGCCCAACATCTGTCCAGTGGGATTTGTTCTCCTACTGTTGCCATGTGTCCATGCTTTCCAACAAAAAAGTGTCAGTCTCTCTCTAGACTCTGCTTCCTGCTATTTTAGCTCAAACCTTCCTCCCTCAGATTAACACCCGTCTTCTTCCAGATATCCAAAGCAATTTAGCAGGCTACTGAGTGGCTTCGGGAGTTGCAGTTCCTGTGTGGGAAGATACAGACTTTTTTTCTGAAAATAGTTCCTCTGTGAATTTGTGCGCTTTTTCCTTTTCCTGCCTTCTAAGACCCTGAATAGTTCAAGTCAATAATTTTGCTTGTTGGAAAGCTGTCACTAATCTCTTCTCACTGCCTCAGAAGGAACAAAACAGAAACTTCTACATATGTGACCATCTCAAAACCAGCACCTGTGATGAGCCTGCACTTCTGCGACAGCTCTTCTGACAGGGAGATGACAGCAGCTGAGGAGCATTGACTCTCCTGTGTTTGACCCATTCAGCAAATGAGCTTCTTTCTGTGTATCTGCTATGATATGCAGGGCTTTCCACAATCCAGATGCCTACTGGTAGTCTTCTAACACAAAACCCTCTTCTTCAGAAGTAGAAAATGTAACAAATATATTTCTGTCCAAATTTATTGTGTTCTTCTACACAAGGGCTGCTGCTCTCAAAGTGTCAAACACCCAAACATCTTCACTATGTCTCTGTAAGAAGGTAAAATATAGACCAGATAAGTAAGTGGCAACAAAGTGGAGGGAGGCATGGCTGAACTGCCTGACTCAAAAGGTTTCGATCAACAGTACAAAATGTATCTGGTGGCAGGTTTCTTGTGGTTGTCCCTCTGAGACCAATACAGCGGCCAGTGCTCTTCTATGCATTTATTAACTTCTGAAACCTGCAGACGATACCAAATTGCAGAGGTGTAGTTGATGTGCTGGAGAACAGCACAGCTGTTTAGAAGGGCCCTGACAGTGGGAGGAATGGGCTGGTGGGAGCCTTATGACAGTCATCAAAGGTAAATGCCAAGTCCATCAAGTGGGAAGGAATAACCTTTTGCACTAGTTCAGTATGGTCAACCGTCTAGAGAGTAGCTTTTCAGAACAGGACCTGGGTGTTCTGGTGGACCTCAAGCTGAATGTGAGGCAGCAGTATGCTCCTATGGCAAAGGCTATTGGGCTATATTAGCAAGGGTGTAGCCAGCAAGTTGTTCTTGTCTTTATTCCACATTTGTGAAGCCAGAACTAGAGTACCTTGGCCACTCAGGGGTTCCCCAGTTCAAGAAATTAATTGACAAACTGGAGGAAGACCAGCATGGTAGAGGACAGGAGCACATGTTTGAAAAGAGGCAGTCAGAGAAGTCCAAAGGGAGATGGTTTTGATCTCCACACCTCAGTAACGGGAGTCTGACTTTTCAGTGTGGTACACGTCAGTAGGATGAAAAGCAATGGGCACTAACCATAGCAAGGAAAATTAGTTCAGATCCCAGGAAGATAATTTTCACCTTGAAGGTAGTGCAGCACTACAACAGGCTGCCCAGAGAAACCCAGATGTTTGAAACTTGACTTGACAAGGTCCTGAGCCATCTGATCTCAACTGGAGTAATTTTGCATGGGATGAAAGACAGTATGACTTCCCAAGGTCTGTTCCAACCTAAATGACCCCAATTCTAAGGGGAAGGGCTGCTGAGGTGAAGTTCAGCCCCACTAAAAGCTGTTGCTTCTAACATGAAATCTATTGGTTGAAGGGGTTGTGAAAAGCCTTTCATGCCATTCCACAAAAACAGCTGAGAATTTAGAATTTTCAGATTCTTTTAGTAGGTCAACACCAAGGCATTTCTAGGTTTTGTCTGGTTTGGTTCGTAAGAAAAGAGTAGCTAATTGTCTAGTAATCAAAGTGTAATTGAACCTGAGCCTGGAGCTCTTTTATCCAAGAGTGCCTTCATCTTCAGGCCAGAAAATGCTAGCCTCCTTCCTCTTTCCCTGGCACAGCATACGCTTTATGAGGAAAAGTAGTTCTGAACAGTGTAAATGGGGCATTTTGGCAGTGAAAATAATTTCGTTAGAAATTTCTGACGAGGTTTCTATGGCCTCTGCAGTGTAGGACCACACAGCAACCTTAGAACAAGAAGTAAAGGAAAAGCTCATTCACATTGCAACTGTTGTGTTTCTGAAATGGAAGGAAATTGTGAAGACAGAGAAGTTAGCCAGTGTTTTGGGATTAACACCTCTGAAATGTCAAATATGTCCCTAGACAGATGATAATCATGAAAGACAGAGCTTTGCTTCTGCGTCTCTGGCAGTAATGATGTATTTTGATCTGAGCTGGGACTTTCCGCATTAAAAAAAAGCCAGACTGAGACTTCAGACTCACGTGGTCATGAGGCATCTTGTGACTGCGACGCTTTCATGTGTGGCAAGTGGGGCAGTAGTAACTAGTTTTGGAGCAGACTTTGTGCGCAAGATTAAAACACTTTCAGTGATAAAGACTGTGGTGTTATCTTTCTTGCATCGAGTGCAAAGAGATGTAAATCTGTCCTAAATATCATAAAAAAAAATATTTGTTGGCTGCTTTTTCACCACCCCTTTTGCCAGAGGGTGTTAGTTACATCTGGGAAATGCTCTCATCTGCATGATAGTGTCCTGGACCTAAACCTGGACCAAGTATGAGAAGTCAAATGTGGGGTAAAGACCTGACTGTTGTGATTCTTATTGCTTCACCTTCATCTGAATCCAGACTGCATTCAGATGAAAATTTGATATTTTATCATGCCATTTTCATCTTCCATTGCAGTCCTGAGCTCTTCAGGTGGATGTTGCCTCTGCCTGGGTGCCTCTGCCTTACCACAACAAGTTCCTGGCCCCTGGGTGATACTGTAGTAGAAAAAAATACTTATCCCCAGCCATCTAGATGTGGGCACAGTCATACTGTGGATAATAGTGATAGGAAAATGAGAACCAGAAGTTACTTTCATGCTGTTGGGCATTTGGGATAGCATGTGGGGCCACAAAAGTCATGCTGCCATGCTGGTTTTGCTATCAGTTTGTCTTGAATACTACAAAGACTTCTTACCCAGTTCCCAAATTGCTTGGTGAATACAAGGAAGGTTATGCTGAATGGATTTGATGGTCAAAAATTGACCAGCCTGACTTGTAGCTGACTGGCACTTGGGTGAGGCTGAAGGAGATTTAAAGTTGCCCTTGACCGTCACACACACATGTAGGAGGAACCTAGGAGCACTTGGCTTCCCACAACCAACTTGGTAGCCCCAGGGAGATTTTTTTCACACCATTTTTGCTGCCTTGATTCTGTTTCTGTTCAGACATAGATCCTGGATCCTTGTTTTGAACCCTGCATCCCACTCCTCTCTCCGGTTCTTCGTGTCCTGCCCCAGCCATTTGCGTTGTCCCTGTACCCCATCCCACACCCTTGCTGGGTGCAGAGAGGCAGGACCCCCCTATTAACCTGCTAACAAAGCTTCACAACATCCAAAGCCAGGATGTAAGTCCAGAGAAACACATCGCTTTCCTGAACACGGCTACTGTGTTCAAATCAGGCAAGGAAGATTTTTAAATAGCTCTGGCAAAGCCTGTTTACGAAGCCCGTGAACTCTCAGGCCATGAGAGGGAGCTTTTAAAATGCTCTTTATGTTCAGGAAAGCCTTTTGTATTCAACAACTCAATGCGGTCATCCTGGCTAATCCAGCTCCCATCCTCTGCCCCTCTGCAACTTGGTGAAAGCGAAGGGTGTCAGCAGCATGCGGCAACGCAGCCGTCTGTATTTGGAGTGGTTCTTATCTCCTGTTCATCCTCTCAGCATACAGTGTGTGGGTGCAAAAGAAGCCTGTGCCACATCTGCCTGCCTCGACAGGCGACAGAAAATGTGCTGCCTGGAGCATGCAGAGGGATTACCAAGTCAAAGGGTTTCATTTGCTTTCCATCACCCCAGAGTTTTCATTTCTTCTTTCACTTTTAATAAATCTTTAGGTTTAGAAAGGCATTGTGTGTGAGAGGATATGCATGACTCGGCAAGGGAGGTGTTAGTTTTTAAACTATTCACCTTAATACATAGTTTTACTTCATGGTGATAAGATCAATATTTCTGATAAGCCTGTGGCTGTGGACCTAAGAAGTCCCATAACCACAGGAAAATAACAAGAGTTTCTTACAGCTTGGAGCCAGGGGACAAGGTCAGGCACCCAAATGCCACAGCACCTTACATTTAAACACTCAGCTATGTTGCTGCGGTTGTTGCCATCAGGGGCTGGTGTTCGACCTAATTATCCTCTTCTATAGCCTTGTTTCATGTCTCTGTAACCCTGGGATCATCATTTGAGAAAAAATATCAAGGTGATACTAGACTAGACATAACGAGGAATTTCTTCACCATGAGAGTGGTGAGGCACCAGCACAGGTCGCCCAGGGAAGTTGTGGCTGCCCCATCCCTGGAGGTGTTCAAGGCCAGGGTGGATGAGCCTTGGGCAGCCTGATCTAGTGGGATGTCCCTGCCCATGGCAGAGGAGTTGGAACTGGATGGGCTTTAAGGTCCTTTTCAACCCAAACTATTCTATGATTCTGTGATTCTATGATTCTATGATACACTGAGACGCAAGGCAGAGTTTAAGATGTTGAGTTTCTTATTTGTATTTCTAGATTATCCAGTGTTCACTATTAGAGGAGATAGTCTTATTAAAGGCATTTAACTTTCAAAGTTTCAGAATTTCTCACTTGCAAATCAATCCTGCCATGGTTTTTTACTTTTTGTATCTGTAAGTAGATATTCTAATATAATAATTCTAGGGCCAGATGGACTGGTTCTTCTTCTCATGTTTTTGGATGGAAATCTTCTTGAGCGTTTTAAAATATTCATGACTGGATTATAACATTTTGATATGTGGTCTTGTTTTTGAAAGATGGGTTGGAACGTTTTTATCTTCAAGTCTGTAATTTTCTCACTGTGCAAATATCCCTAGAGGAGGAGGAGGCAAATTTAATCTTTTAAAGAGGTCCTCTCAGATTTATAACCACCACAGGTTGTGTCCTATATAGGGACTCTTTGACGGTGTCTTGGAGTGTTTACCTGCAACCTTATCACAACCGGAATATTTGATCAGTTCCAATACAGACAGCCTCTGCTCAGATGCTCCAGAATCCATCTGGTACAACTTGCTTGTCCTTTGTATGGGGCAACGATAGCTAATAAGGATGAAGGTAAGGCAGGGGACTCCTTCAGCATGTTATTGCTGCTTTCTGACAAGTTGTTGGCTGAAAGTAGGGACCCTGCAGGCAGTTGCTGTTAATAAGAAAAATTAACAACAAACATTTCTTTTTAATGCAATCCCTTTCACTTACAAAGCACGTGCTAAAGTCTGTTTCTCTTCAAGCAGAAGAAATCAAATAGGCATGACAGCATCTTGGAGCTGGGAACAGTGACATTATCTTTCAGCCAAAAGTCTGTGCTAGGGTGGGGAATTTCCCTGCTATGAAGACTTCTGTGTTTGTCTGCACCTATCTGATATCTTTTTTTTCTCTGTTGTGTCTGCATGTCTTTTACATTCACATAAACCACTAGAGACAGAGAAGGAGCCACTCTGCCTTTGCCATGAAGAGCAGTATTCGTGTCTTGAGTGATTTTGTTCTAGAAGGGAGCCTAAGCCTTTCTGTAATGACGGGAAGTGGCTGTGTTCAGCCCCTAATGTTGTTTATTATTGTAGTAGCTCTGAATGTTTTCTAACACAGACAAGGAAAGGATTGTAAATCTGAATTTTCACAAAATCCATTATGCACTCCAAAACGATTCATAAATCTTTGGGCAATCAGGTTTTTCTTATAGGTCTGAGACAGAAGCTGCAGTTTTCGTGGTACTAGTTGGGAACAATCATTTTGAGATCAGTTTACTTTGAATAAAATAATTTTAATAGATTAAGATAATGACACCTGTGGACCACAGAGAGTGTTGGCAAGGGGAGAGGTGGTATGCTTGAGGGGTATAGCAACAGGGAGGGAGCACCTGGGGGTTGAGAAGGATTAGCAGGTGGAGAATGTCTGAAACAGTGCAGGATGACATGAAGCGAATGTCTCTGCTGACCTAATGATTTTTTAGTAGCAAGTAGAGGTGACTACTATTTCCTAGGCTTATTTTTGATAGGTCTTTCTCAAGAACAGGTGAGTAGAGGTGGAGTAGTTGATCTATGAAAAATGTTCTTTTGTGGGAAGCTAGCATGTAGGTTTTTCTTGGAGTGGTTGTCCTACTGGGCAGTGGTCCTGGGCTCGCTTCCTCAGCACATCACAGCTGGAGTCTTCCCTCCTCAGATTCTGCACCAGGGAAGGTAACAATAAGAAATATAAAATACAGTCATGTGAATTTTAGTTGTGATTTTAATGTTTTTTCTTGTCTCGTCTTGCCTGATAAACTCGTCCAGCCATCCCCAAGTCATCTTGAGTATCTTTCCTGACACATGAAAAGCACACTACTGAATCCCTTCAGGTAGGTTTAGCTGCGAGAAGGCGTGAGCGCGGTTATGTGTGGGCGTGGTGTATGCATGTACTTATCAAAATCAGATAACACCAGAAAACTGATTACAACTTAACTGTCATCTCAATCTCTCCTGTGGAAGAGAAGCTTTCACATGAATATTTCTTGCTTTAGAGGTGAAATCAGAGCCTCATCCCGCACTTGCTGTGTTTGGAGCATTGCCAAAGAACTCTTCTAAAAAGGCATTCCTACTGAAACATGTCACAGACTATTCTCGCTCCCAGCTCTGACCAGCTTCAGATGGGGAGCCGGAATGTAGACCTCCCAGTCACCCACACGGGAGTGGTGGCATTTGGGGGGCTCACGTTGCAACCTAGGGAAAATAAGAACTAAGGCAAGGGTATTAGTGGATGAAAATGTCAGAGAGAAATAAGCAATTGCCCTGCACGGGTATGTAGGGAACTCAGCAAATCCACAGCTCTACAAATCTGCATTTAACACTAGCTAGAGCTTAAATCAGCACCATCATCATCTGGGATTTATACATATATGCTTCTACTAAAAAGTTGGTTTTATTGCTTTAAAAGGCAATATCCCATGTAGAATGGGCTGCCTAAAGAGCACAGTGAAAAAGCAAGGATAAAAGGAAGCATCTGAGCTGAGTAAGGTGCAAATTAGATCATGGAAAACTCTTCAGGCAGAGGATTAGATGCAGAGTCATCTTCATTCATCTTTTGGTTAGCACACCTCCCTTAGAAGTCTACCCTGCCTAAGAGGAAAGAAACATAAATCTATATATTCTGAGCTAGGGATAATTTTGCTTTATGTTGTTTCCTAGGTTTGTTTTAAACAAGCAGACCCACCCTCTCCCAGCAAAGATTTTCTACATCCTTTGGTGTCATGTCAGATTAAACCTGGAATATCTTTTAGAGATCATGTACAAATGGTTATGTTTTCAGTGGGTAACTGTAATGAATATCAACATACTAAGCAGAACAGAAGGTGTTAATAAAAATGTTGACCTCCATGGCTGCTGAAAGAGTGACATTAACTGAATCTTCCTGATATTCAATTTGCAAAAGAATTGCACCCATTTAGGAAGGAATTAAAACAGCAACATTCACATTGATGAGAAATTCTGCGTTTAAAAACACTCCTCATTAATGATTCAAAACATACAGTTCCTGGGAGCTGTAAACAAGTTCAGTATTCTGTACACTAATCCATAACCATTATCATATGTAGGGAACAAGAAGTTACAAACAGATGTTCCCACTGCCTAACCTATTCATTTAATGCACATTTTACTTTCCAAGTCCTAGTTAGCAACTTTCTGTGGTGGGTGGATTACATGGAAGGATGGAAAAGCAGGGATTAGTTCGCCTGAAAAGAGTAATGTCTTCATGTTTTTTCTGGAGTCTTTTCCATCTTGCCTTGCAGTGGAAGAGTTATTCACCTTGGACTTGCTCTCGCTGCCTTGGAGGGCACTCAGCTTTATGTTTCTAGGCACTGTGGGACACTACAAGATGCCAAACTTGTTCTATTACCAAAAAACTGCATCATTAAATGTGCTGCCTGCATTGACCAGTAATGAAACTTGGCAAATGTTTATGCCCAGAGAAGGCAATTACCTTGTCTGAGTTACAGGTGAGCTTTCAGGGAAAGTTATGCCAAAAGCTAAGGGTGGAGGAAGAACTACTGCTCTAATTTCAAAATTACTTCATGTTTTCTCAGGGCCTAATTCAGACAAGTTTCAGGTTTCCCTAAGTATGGAGAGCCCATCACCTTTCTGAGCAACCAGTTCCACTGGTTAAATACTCCAGTGAATTTTTTTTCTGTCTGTCCAGCCTGAATTTCTCTTGTAACTTGTAACCATATCTACTATCCATGTCCAAGAAGCATGTAACTCAGTCTTTGCTCTAACTCCTTATTAGGTAGGTGTAGGCAGAAGTAATACCCTCCCTCAAGCTTCTCTTCTCCTGGATTACACAAATACAGTTTTCCCAGTCCCTCCTGCAACAAGTGCTGCAGCATGGTGACCATCTTGGTGACCCTCTACTCGGCTCTTTCCAATTTGTCAATGACTTTCTTTTTACTAGGAGCCCCAAACTGGATACCATACTCCAAATGCAGTCTCATGGGTACTAAACAGAGGAGATCCTTAGAAGGAAAAGTACTGTCATGAATTAAAAACCTGACTAGGCTGTGCTGAGCTCTTTGAGAAATCCATCACTGCAGTTAGTGTATTGGTAACCTTGTCTCTTACCCAAACGCTTTCTGAGCAAGCCAAGAGAAAGAAGACAGTGTCAGACTATTCTGACATTTCAGACTACTCTGATATTTACTGAAAGGATAAGAGACAATGAGCACAAAACTAAATACAGGAAAATCCATTTAAATGTAAGAAAAAAACGTCTTACTGTGCAGGTGGTCCAACACTGGAACAGTTTGATGAAGAGGCCGTGAAACCTCCATCCTTGGAAATACTCAAACCCCAACTGACCATGGCCCCGAGCAACCTGCTGCAGTTGAGCCTCCTTTGAGCAAGGGTGGGTTGATGAGTGAGTCTTCAACCTCAACCACTCCATGACTCTATAAACCACGAAGTGAGATTAAAGAAGCTCCACATTCAGGACAGGCTGTAAGGAAGAGGGAATTTCAGTTGCTTGCATTTGGATTCCTGCCTCATCCACATGAGATGCAGAGATACAATGAATGATTGTTTCCTAAAAAAAACTAGCCACAGAACCCACAAAAAGACACTATCCTGGATTTGGCATGGGTTGAACCTACTTCAGGAGGTGTTGATGGGGGAGCAGTTCCATGATAACCACAGGACTGTTAGGTCAGTGTTGCAATGGGAGAGAACAAGCCAAGCATATTTAGCATAGGGGTACTGAGAGAGAGGTGTATCAAAATGAGAGAAAAAGAAAAAAAACCCAAAGAAAACCTTAAAAGGAGCAGTGAAAAAGCAAGAAAGGAACGGACAGCCTAGATGCTGTTAAAAAAAAAACCGCTATTAAAATCTCAAGTAAAAGCTATGCCCTAGTTTGAAAAGAAAACAAAGTGGTGCTAAAAGGCCATTTCATGGCTCAATAGGAACACAGGTAATAAGTTAATGCTAAAAAATGGGAAGCTTGCCCAAATTAGAAGAGGAAAGCCTATAAAGTATGACAAGTTAACCATATACCAGAAATTAAAAGGGCTAAAATAGAAAGTGAAAAGAGCCTTAGAAAGATTGATAGTAAAGACTTTACGCAGGAAGCCAACTAGTGTGATGACAAATATGTAAAAGGGCACTCAGGGAAGACAAGGTAACAGCAGAAATTCTCAGTGAGTTTTACGTACTAGTTTTTCCTCCTGAAGACATAAGAACCCAACATGTAGCAAATCATCAGGAGAGCTAGACCAATATGAATTGAATTCACCGGGCATACCAGACCAAGGAGATAAGCTGGAGGTCAGTAAACCAGCAGGATCGGGCATCAGTTACGTGAGATTTCACATGCAAAGATGTGTAAACTGTGATTGCAAATGGCCTCTGTGCTAGCAGAGGGCTGAGTGACCGGTGTATCTCCCAGTTAGAGGGATCTTGGGGAACAACAGACCAGTGACTCTGACTTCTATCCCTCCTATGACAGCAGAGTCATAAGACCACTGCACACACAGGGAAACCCAGAGCTAAAGGAAGTGGTCAACATGATTTCTCTAAGGGACAATCCTGACTCACCAGTCTGCTGGAAGTCTATGAGGGTGGTAACAAATACAGAGACAAACTGGAGATAAGGTATTTGGATTTTTTTGAAAGTTTTTGATGGTTTCTCAATAAAGGGTATGAAGATGCTATAGCAATGTGGTATGGAAAAAAGGTCCTTTCATTATTTGAAAAAGGAAAAGAAAGGTTAGGTCTCAGCAGAGACTTTTCAGAATGAAGAAAAAGCGGAAACAGAACCCTTAGGAATCACTTTTGTGTCTGGTATTATTGAATATTTTTACCAGAAGCCTGGAGAAGGGGGTGTGTCATGGGATGCCTGGGTCTGCAGTCAGTTGTGAGCTCATTTGTCTGGTGAAATGCTGAGCTGTAGGAGAAGAGCTCCAGGAGAACTTAACAAAACTGAGGAAACAGGCAGAAACGTGCTGCACGAGCTTCACTGTACACAGAAGTGAGAGGATGTCTTGGGTAGAAGAGTTTAAACCATGCTCACACAGTGCTGGACTCACAACTGGCAGCCACCACTCAAGAAAAAGCTCTTAGAGTCACCATTGACATTCCCTGAAAAGCTCAGCTCAGCATGCAGTGGCAGCCGGGAAAATGGTGACTGTCCTCAGGGAGGCTACTGAGAAGGAGACCTAGGCACCATTTTGCTGCCCCAGCTTAATGTCCTCCACATCTGGGGTAGCATGTGTGGTTCTGGTCTTGGCATCTGAGGAAGGATACAGCAGGTTAGAAAAGGGCAGCAAACAGAGCCAAGGGCATCAGCTTCCTTAGGAGGAAAAACCGGAAAGCCAGGATTGCTCAGATGAAAGAGGAGATGGCAAGGGCGTGATCAAGATTTCTTTTGTGCTTTGTGAACCTATCTTTTGAAAAATAGAGGTGAGTGTTAAATCTGGTCAGCTGGCACTGAGGAACTAACTGACTAAAAAGAAAAGCAATTGTTTCCAGGAAGCCAACAGCTTTGTTGATGGTGTAAGTAGTCTCTCAGAGGAACTTGTTGTCTCAGGGACCAGAACTATTCCTGTGATCTCATCCCACCCTGTGCCCAGGAGGCTCTGCAGATGGCTAAGCAACCTTTTCTGTTTTCGCTCTGTCACTCTTGAGCCAAGACCTGAACCAGTCCGTGGGTGTGGAGCAGTGCTGGAGGTTTTACTTGGGAAAAAGCAGAGGTTCTGGGATCAGCAACAGAGCTGAAGCATTTCCATTAGAGCCACGCATTTGCTCCAGTCTTCTGGCCAACTTATTTTGAGTGCCTTTTGCCACTTTGTGGTTTGCAGTTGTGTCCCAAAGGAAAATAAATTGTATGTGTGCCTTTTGTGCTCTTTATAGTGCATTAAAAAGAGGGGAACCCTTTGTTTTGAGTTTCCTTTCAAACAGGATTTTTTTGGTTGGTTTGGATTTTTTTTCCCCCTTGTTTTGTTTTACTGGTTAATGTCATCGTTCATCTTTCTTTTTTTTGCTGTAGGACTTCTTAGATGGCTCACAGATGTGTACTGGAAATACTCTCACTAGAAATTAGAAGGTAGCATGTTGAATCTTGAACACAAAATAATCTTCATTTGAAACTTGAGTGGTGTTGCTCAGGAAAGCAGACAGAAAAGAGATTTCACCACATCTTGCTGCTTTGGTTTCCCTTTTCCCTGGAATTTTAAAAAGCTGCCTCCCGATACTTGCACAAGACCCAAAATAGTTTTTTTTACAAAAACATCACAGCTCAACTGGCAACATTCCTCAAAACAAGTTTTTTCCTCATCCTATGCTTTCTTCATCCCTTTGCTAAATGCAGTGGAACCTTCTAATC
Organism: Coccyzus lansbergi; assembly: GCA_033558105.1. NCBI lineage: Eukaryota > Metazoa > Chordata > Aves > Cuculiformes > Coccyzidae > Coccyzus > Coccyzus lansbergi. Next base: position 36,234 of record JAUMJK010000729.1, on the reverse strand, counting down.
AACAAAACATGGGTTTTTTCTTTTCCATCCTCTCATCCCATTTAAAACAGCTTGTTTCTGTTCAAGTATCTACTTATGCTGTTTACTGCAAAAAGCCAGGCTGATTTGTAGACACATTTGCCTGGTTATCCCTATCAGCTGTTCTTCTCAGGATCCCCTTCAAGCCTGAGTTTCTCCACTCAAGCTTGTATTTGAGCTCATGGATGTGACTCTCTCAGCTTTCCAGGTCTAAGCAGCATAGTTTCTGTCACATCTACTCTACATACTGAGAATATTTGGTGATACTAAACCTTTTACCTTTCCTAATTTTTAAATCTTACTATTTCAGAAGGGACATCTTCTTTTTAGTAGAAAGCAATGACTCTTCGGGACAGCCCTACACCATCCGAACCAGTAAAATAATATTCCCAACTATTTCCATGTGTGTAGCACGTAATATTTTCTTCATAATACATGGTAAGAAACACTTGGATGGAATGTGAACTATTCACTGGGCACGGTGGCGAACACTCCCATACCTGCTGTCCCACTAGGTGCTTAATCATGTTCCTGCAGAGAAACTGCATCACAATGCAGCAGAGGAAGGTGGCTGAGCATCAAGCTTATCAAGCATCTGTGGAAACTGTATCATGTTATTTTCATTAGTTTCTGACCTTCGTAAGCTGGGACTGACTGAATGCTCTGAGGGAGTTCAAAATGAGAACGGCTGAATCACAACAGACTCGCTGGAAAGATCGAAGGCAACTGCAAGCAGAAATCCGCATGAGTCATCTTAAAGAAAGAGGCCAGAGAAAAGGGTGGGTGTTCTTTGTACTGAAGTATATAGTGCTTCTGAGAACATGAACTTCTTAGGAGCTCCTGCTTTCCTATAGTGCTGTAACTCCAAAGGGAATCTACTGGTTTCTATGAACTGCTCTGGATACGGGTAGGCTATGCTGGGAACATGAGGTACAGCCCAAGCTCTTACATCCAGACTGTCCTTAGACCTGCCTGGTTTTCATTTGCTGCAGATCCATATATACAGGAAGGCAGCACCCCAGAACAAAGGCCCTCTGGGAGTAGAGCTGTGCCTTGCCCTCACATTACTGTGTTGCACAGCCTTCCTATCACGCTCTGTCCGATCAAGTCATGCTCTGTCTGACCAGTCATGCTGTTCACCCTTCTACACCTCCCACACTTGCCAGCGCGTGCAGGAAAGAGAACTATCAGGAAAGAGGACTATGAAGAACTAGTTAGTTTGACTATGAAGAACTAGTTGGTTTGACAGGTATTGTTTGGTAATTTTGTGCAGATCAAGGGACTGGCAATGCCACGAAAGGTGTTAGTCTGAATATGTACATCAGCAGTGTCCCAGCATCCTCATGCTCTGACCACAGCTCTATGTTTTTTTGTAAAACTGGTGTCATCTAGTTCATAGTAAACAGCTGCCTGGTCAATACAGCCATCACCAAACCTTCGCTTGAAATCCCAGAAGGCAACTAGCTGTCCCATCCTCTACGTAGTCTGTGGTTGTGTCTCAAAAAGCATGTGGTACACCCACCATCCTCAAACCCGCTGCTCATGGCTGGTACAGAACACTCTCCCTTCAATGTGCTGAGCTGCTGGTGAGGCAACTCCCTAAAGTCCTTCTGTCAAAATGCACTGAGTGAGACAGGAAAGCTTAAATCATCTGTCAGCTTGATAATTTGGCTCCTTTTGATCCCAGAAGGTCATGGACGGCCCAAACAAATACCTGCCCTAGCAGGCTGCCTCTGCACCAGGCGGCATGTTTGAGGGATCCCTTTGCAGTGACCCTGAAAGCTTCCTCTGGCCAGGCTCTTCTGAAATTTTCCATTTAGACCATCATTATCTACAAGATGTCATGCTTCCATGGCATGGTTCAAGCAAGGATCTTGTCTCAGCATTGACCATCCAGGCCAGGAAGTGGACAAAGCCTCAGCTTGGAGATGTGGTAAGAGAGCTTTTTTCCTGGGAGTCCAAGGATACCCCACTGTACCTACCATAAATGACAGGACATGCCCACCTATGGGCAGCTGCAGAAAGAGCTGAGGGCCCTCAGCGCACTGGCAGAATGGGCTCCCAGCCTGGCAGGGAGAAAACAAAGGCAAAACCTGGCCCGTCTATCAAAGCCTCCGGCAGGTTATACTTCCGAAAAGGTGGCTGTGGACAAATGTCATCACATGCAGGTACTGCCCCTCCTCTGAAGGAGCAGCTAGCAGGGGCTCAGGTGGTAGAAACTGTCTGCCCCATCCCACACGACTGGCTCCTCCCATAGCTCTCCTCCTCTTGGCCTGGCTTTATTTTCTCAAGTTTGCTGCTTTTTCTGTTCTTTCTGTTCATCATAGGAAGAGTGCCAGCACAACCATAAACCCTGTGTACTGTGTTCCCCTGTGGCAAGGCTCCTCCACATTCAGAGAAACAAAGTTAATTTATGTTTACAAGAAATATTCTAATTCCATCATGTGAAACCATCATCATGATGATTTATTTCTGTGGCTAAGCATGAAAATGTTATGAAAATGGTTTTTTTCAGACTGGACCAAGGTCTATTTCAAGTTAAAGCCCCACAGTCAGACATTCTTGCGTCCTACAACAGTGTTCTCTCAAGCCAAATCTGACAGGTCTAAGCTGGCTGCAGCTGTCCAGGGCACGGATGGAAATGGTCTCTCCTGCTTGTGCATTGTCCCCTTGTTTTTGAGAAGTGTTGCACAGTGGCAGTCAGGACTTTGGTGGTTCAGTACCTAAGAAGCATGTGAATGAGCATGCAGCACTTCCAGGAAACTAGGGAGATGAGTTGTTGCCCTTTGTCATGCTCTCTGATGTCCAGTGAAAATATGTATTATAAGATGTATGTACCAACTGCCTCCATATAATCATTGGATTTACCTGCATGTTGCCACCAATCTTCAACAGTGGAAAAATATCTCCTGGAAGCTTTCTTCATTTCTACAATAGTTTCTCTATATCTTGATGTCAAAGCTAGTGCCTGATGAGACCTGAGAACTGTTTGTCTGGCAGAAAGTTTCTCCCCATAATCTTATGGTATGAATACATTTTGGGGTATTATGGCATTCATCATCCCAAACTAGTCCAGGAGATGTAACCAGGTAAACAAACAGAAGTGTAATTACATATTCCTGCACCTTCTGTACGTATTAAGGTCCAATAGGATGTGAAAGTACAAGGCTTTCATGCATAAATATGATAAATGTAAAACCAAAGGTTATTCTCTGCAGACAGGCATGACAAACGAAGTGATGTGTATGTATGTGTACATGTATACATAGTGCCTTCCTGTTCCCAAGTGTGGTATTGTTGACTTGGAAAACTGAAAAATGACAAGAAATTATTAGATTTCCTTCGAAATTAAGATTTTTTTTTTTAAGTAAATACATAGTGAGTTCTCTTTCTTCCACTTTTTCAGCCTTCAGGTTTTTACTCTGGGATATATTATAGTTTCAAGCTTAAGAAAAAGCATTCTTGAAATTCCTATATAATCAAAACAGGGCTTGAAAAGACACCATTTGTCATGAGCCATACACTGAAGCTGTGAGAGCTGGCAGCAGTGACAGTATTACAATTAAGAATAACATTTTTTCCAGATAGGATAAACACCATTTGTCACTTCATGAGCTTTAGGATTTGAAAATGGAACTACAACTATTTCCTTTTCTTCTGCAGATGCAGACAATGTTGCTTCATCTTCTGACATCGCAAGTATTAGTAGACATCATTAAATGATATTAAAAGCCTCTTCTCTTTCTGTTCCACTCCCTTATTCCCCAATTTCAACAGTGTTTTCCTGAGCACTAATGTAGAAGCCACCCAAGTGCTTTACTACTGATGGGCTCTATCGCTCTAGATTCAAAACATGCTATATGAGAAAAGAAAGATCAAGAAAGGATGACAGAGAAGTGTGTGGGAATACTTGAAGTTCTTAGTATCCATACTGGAAAAATCTGGTATTTGTTATGACAGTATGTTTCAGAATTGTAGCTCTGGGAGCCGTATGACAGAGGTAAACTTGCAGCTAAATTGGATGCCTGGGTATCTTTTTGTTATGACAGTTGTACCCTGTGTAGAAATGTCAATAAGGCTGTTAGCTATTCATTCCATATGTCAGTGAACGGGAGAAGGATGTGACTGCATCCTCGGGGGCAGCTGGCAATGCTCCCTGCAGCACTGCGGAGCACAGGAAACCTAGAAATGATCCCAGCTGGGATTTCCAAATATTCACAGTGCAGTAATCTGGTGCACATCACCCAGCAAAGCTGTGGTAGTTCTGTATATTTTATGATTTTAAACACCTTTGACAACCCATCGGCCAAAAGAAGGCTGCTAAATGAAGCACAGCTGCAGGGCACTCAATAGACCCTTGTTTTTTCTCAGCAAAGTTAAAAAGGGATTTCTAATGACCACAGACAAATAAGTAGTGCCTCTTGCTGCTGAGATGGCATAACAAGGTGTCCCCTGAGGGACGCAGAGGAAAACCAGCCAAACAATCAGCCAGCAGCACTCCTTGTAGTTCTCATGTCTCTCTGAAATCCCTCTCCTGCCATCATGAGCCCGACCCTGAGCCTCAGGGGGATCTCCAGGCTCCCCAAGCTGTGGGGCTTCCCATTTTACCTCCTCAGTGACTGCCAGAGCTCTGCTTGGTGATGTGCTCTACTCCTGCCTGTGCTCTGGGCGCTGACAAGCTGTAATCTTTCCAACTGTTTCTCTTTTATTTGCCTTGATTTTTATTACTCTTTCCCGAAGCAGTGCCCTCCAAAGTGATGAGAGGCAGCCTGGGTGGAAATGAGCAGGCCAAAAGCTGGCCTGTTGCAAAGCAAGAGAAAATGCACATTCCTTTGCAGAGTCATCACGAGAGATGCACAGATTCCTTCTGCCCACCTCTGCCCTCACACTGGAAAAAGGTGCTGCCCTTGTTTGAGGAGAGAGGCACTTCTGGGCTGCTTCCCCCTGCACTCCCTCAGGGTTGCTGTCCTTTCTTGGCCCTAAGTTGGTGCCTGTGTTAGCCTGCACTTGATATTCCCACAAAGAACAGTGAGTACCAGGCACTCAGTCCACCTAAGGGAAGTTTAATTTAAATGAAAACGCTGTATTGAGTTCCTGAGAAAAGAACATCATGGAGCTACCAGTAGAAACAAAGCAACTTTGTGAGGGCAGGAAATCATGTTCTATGAACAAGACAGCAAGATAAAAAGTTGCTAGAAACGGCTAAGTGAGGATCCCAAAAAGCTGAAGTAAATGGTGAGCCACCTCATCTTAGCCTTGTGCATTACAATAGTCTTTCCCCACATCATCACACACAATGTCTTCACCAAGGCACAGGCACACTGCAATGGGTGGCGAGACAAGTGCTGTGCCTAAGCTTCACCTCATGGTTCAAGGCCTGATTCCCTGCTCCATGGGCAGTCCCAGCCTCTCCCTCTACTCCAATCTGAGAAACAGCATCCTGAAGCCAGGGCCTCTGCTTTATCCCCCCCATACTACCCCAGTTCTGAGGAAAATGGACTGGCCAAAAGGACAGACCTTTCAGCCTCCTCTGTTCCCAAAAATACTTTATTTAATACCTTGAAACATTCTTTATAATCTTAAAACAGCTTGGGAACTTGGCACTTCACTTTCTTTGATCCTCTGACATTCACTTTGGCTGCCTGCAGTTTCTGACCTAGGAAGGCTGGATATTTCAGGACAGTGCCTTGCCTTGGGGTCGAATCATCCCCAGCAAGATGATTTGTAAAGTAAAGCCTTCCTGACCTGAGCTCTGTTTTTCAGCCATTCTGCCTTGCCACACTACATGGCCTTCCTGGGGTGTGAAAAGAGCACTCATATGCCTAAGTTTTTTCATGATATGCAAGCTCAGAAGCAGGAGGAAAAAAACATTGACCTGCATGTATCAAGTGTGCTAGAAAGAAATCAGCATGCGAGAGGCACAGGTGCCTTTTGCATAGGAGAAGAAAAGAGCATTGCAAGTCTTTTGATGTGTCTTGGTGAGCAAGCAGAGACATCAGCAAAGAGAGAAAGATTTAGAAAAGTGTACTTATAATAGCTGAACACAAAAGTGTCCAAAAGTGATGATTTTGATGACTTTGGAGACGATTTTCTTTGTGTTGTGCCTGACTTACCTGTCATTTCACATAGTGTGAAAACTCGAAAATAAGGCACAGTCAATATGTTCTGGAGAGGTAAACAGCTGCTTTGTTTCCCTGTGCCAGCATCCTGCCTCAGATGAACTTTCTCCATTCTGCAGTCAAAGGAGGGAGGTTTCCACAGCCCTCAAGATGGGGATGGTTTAGGTTGTATTCAGGGCACTTCTGAGCAAGGAGAGAGGCAAAGAGATGAGAACAATCCTCCCCTTTTACCTGAAACCTTTCTGCTTGCCCTCCTGCAGTGGAAAATCTCAACAGCCGTTATTACCCACCTCCAACTGGCTTTGCTATGACCCTGGTCCAGGAAGTCCTGGACAGCTGTTTAACAAACAAAGTCAAGCAAAGCAGAAACTGAAATGAAGGACTGTGACTAATTAAGATGTTATCTTGTGAGCACGTTCAGATGAAAGTTCCTGGGAAGAAAATACAGAAATCCTAAGTAGCTGTACAGTGGCTCTTTTCACGAGCTTTAAAGTACAGTACTACATAATAACTCACAGCTGTGCATATTTGATCATCATCTAGCATCAGCTCATGCATTATTTACATCCTTATTACTGGCAGTGGAATTGGGCAGAAATGACGGTAATATCTGTTACACCTGATGGGAGACAAAGCATTTTGCATAGTTCACACTTGTTGCAGAGCACAGCGCCTTTGCTGGGAGGGAAAGGCAGGGAAGGAGGAGGTGGGAAAGCAATGGAGTTTGGAGAAGCTGGAAGTCTTCAGAAATCAGAAACATGGGAAGGGGGAGCATGTTTTGGAGTGAATCATTAAGGTTGGAAAAGATCTCTAATATCGTCAAGTCCAAATGTCAGGCCAACACCCCCTTGCCTGCTAAACCATGTCCTGAAGTGCCATGTTGAGAAAGAGAGGGAAAGAGAAAGAGAGAGAAAGAGAGGGAGAAATAGAGAGAGAAAGAGAAAGAGAGAGTGAGAGGAAGGAAGGAAGGAAGGAAGGAAGGAAGGAAGGAAGGAAGGAAGGAAACTCACTTAGTTTGTCTCTACACAGTGCTACTGCCACTTAGCCTGGTTGTAGACATGGCTGGTGACAGCTTTTTCATGGCTGGTGGCCCATGGGGAAATGGATGGATGCCACCAATTACACTCCTGCAAACCACCGCAGCTGATGGAAGCTGAAAATTTTCCCTCCTTCCCAGAGAGGTCAAGAACAAAACCATGAAGATCTGTATTTTCTGTGCCTGAAACCCATTTTGGCTCCTGCGATGCTGTCTCGTGGGCAGTCTGGAAAAGATTATTTCTGCTGCCTTTAAACAGCCTCACCAAAGTCATTGCTGGACAGCAGGGACACCCTTCCCACAGAGGCTGCCAGGCAGGATGGTTTGGGCTCTGCTGGCGCCTTATGGTTATCACCAAAAGGATATTCCAGGACCACATCCAGCTGCAGGCAGAAACAGGCAGGAAGCTAACACACAACCTCCCACACACCATCTGCTCCAAAAACTGAAATCAAAACCCAAAACAGCAGCCCTTCAGTCAGCAAAGTGGTTAAACCCAGGTCAGCTGAAGCCAAATTCTCCATTTAAATAAGCAGACCTCCAAGTATTACTTCTCTGACACATGTGGTAGCACCATGCTGGATCATCACACATGAGAAGAAACAAGCCTTTCTTCTGTCCTGAACACTAAGTCAGAGGCCACTTTTCCATGAATCACGGATCAGTCTGTCCAATTGTGTCTGATCCATGTGGGTCATGAAATAGGAGTGCCACGTTGCACAAGTCTTGTGTGCTGGCCTGGTTGCAGATGACGAACGTGAGGAAAGAGTCAGCAGTGCAAGGTTCGCATCAGATCAAGTTCTTGTGTACATGGAAAGCTTAGACTCAAGTATGCTACCAGCTGCAGCTGCCCAAGGCAGCCAAAATGCAAAGACAAGCAGAGCCTTTGTGGATCAAGGTCACAGGAAGAAAAATGCCTAGGGCTGTGTCAAAGCTCCCAGCCCATTTGGAGGACCAGTAGCCTCCAGGGGAGGGATAGCTGCCTGTGTATGTAATTGCCAAGTGTTTTTAGGGGAAAACCCGCAGCACAGCATGACTCTTGATGTTGTCCAGATCAAAGCAGGTTTGTGGTTTAGAAAATGTGTCATTGGAGGGAGGGAAAAATAAAATAATGGGAACCTCTTCCAGGAACATCCTAGCAGTAGCTAGAGGATGACATGCTTGGTATAGACATGCCGTGTAAGATTTGTATAACACTCACTGGTCATCTGGCAAATTGCCAATGGGTTAGAAGAAAGAGGGTGCAGTGCACTCCAGACCAAAACTCAGCTCATGTACAGAAGGTAGGTTTGTAGGCTACATCACGTTGCAGCTAGTTCAGCTGGCTTCCCCCTTCTAGGGCATCTGGACAGTCTTACTCGTTCTTGTATCTTTTCTGGTGTCTTAATTGTGATTTTGGAAAAATCTGAGGCATAGCCTCAGCTTTCCAGGAGTTTCCCTTGCAAGGTAGACTTGCACAGAATGGCTATTGGAAAGCTCTTTATATTCCACTCCTCCCTCTCCAGGTTTTTCTGTGCAGGGGTAAGGTATAGATGTACATCAAGCATTTGCTGCTTGGAGACAATCCTGCACTTGAAACCTTCATCTGAATCATCTGATTTGCCCCAGCTCCAACATGTAACTGATGTAAGCAGTAGGATGAGCCTGATGTGGGGGAATATGTTTGCTAGCACATTTTATTCATCTAGCTGCCCACAGATGCTTAGCGAGTCCCAGGAAGGCATCACTGATGCAGGGCAGCTCAGGCTCCATCTGTGATTGCTTCCTGTGCAGCAATCTACAATCACATGACAGCTACAGACATTAGGACTATTGCCCCATCAGAAACACAAGCAGAAGGAGGGACCTTCCTGACATGAATTTAGTTCAAACCATCTCAGGATCCATGAGTGCTATGGGAATCACAATTTGTGGGCTAAACACTGAAAGCCTTGATCAGTATTTCTTCTGGAATTGAAAAGCATTTGTGGAAGCCATGCAAAAGCATTAACCTGGCAAAACACTTTAAGACCAGGTGTCCAGCACTACTAAAGCCTCCTTGCTTTACAAAGCACGGAAGGGAGAAGGATTTTCTGCCCTGAGGAATTCATAGCCTAGGAGGTGTCACTATGAGGATGGGCAGCCTTTTAGTCTTGTAGTGGATTAGTTTCCATTAATCTTGTAGTGGATTAATCTCCTTTAATCTTTACGTCTTTTGTCACTTTACTGTTTTTTGAAACAAATTGTTTGAAAACAATTTCCAGTGTCCCTGTGAATCCCTTTAGAAACCTGAGGTAAGAGATCACTCTTCAATCTTCACTGGTGAGACCTGACAGGTGTGATAGCAGGGCAGCTTCCGAGGAGTTCAAGCTCTGGGGTTCATAACCCGATGGCAGGCGCTGATGGGGGCTACATTTCTCAACCCTACCAGCAGGATGGAGAGAGACCTGCAAAAGAACAGGCGTACGATTCCTTGCATTAAAACAGATTATTAAGTACTACATGGTCTAGTACTGTGTGTTCTGCAAGTGCCTGCTGAACCCAGGGAAGGCATAGGGTCCCATGGTGCTCAGCACAAGTACTCAGCTTCCCCATCATTTCTTACAGAACATGGCAAGAGGTCACAAAGAAAGATGTTTCTTCTGCTCTGTATTTATCATTACAGCTGAGGCTCGTTCAAGGACTCCCTGTCCTCCCCTCCCCAGCAGGCTGAGGTCAAATGAGAACACAAATCTTACTGATATGGTTTTCAAAACATGCCAATTGAATGTCAGATATGATTAATAAGGAAGATAATAGTGATGTGATAGGTCATGGGGAGGGGACTGATAAACCAGTTGTAAAAATGAATAATGCATTAAAGGAGGCAGCAGAGCCAAGCTGGAATGAAGAGGTTTACACTGCAGAGCAAAAGTAAGATCTGGGTGCAGGTGCAGGAAACTTTACTGTGAGCTGACCAGCCACAGTGAGAGGGCTTGGAATATCTGCAGGGAAGTCACCCTCTTACAGCATCCAAATGGTCTGGGGATAACTTTGAGACACTTGTGATTTCATTGCACTGACGTGCTGCATGGCATTCCCTGGTACACCAGTTTTCAGCCTGGACATCTACCTAGCTGGATTATCTCTGGGTGGTGGTAGGAGCTAGGTCCTTAAAGAGTTTAGTTCACAGAATCACAGAACAGAACAGAATCACAGAACAATCAGGTTGGAAGGGACCCATCGGATCTTCTAGTCCAACCATTCCTATCTAACACTAAACCAAGTCCCTCAAGACCTCATCCACCCGTGCCTTAAACACCTCCAGGGAAGGGGAATCAACCACCTCCCTGGGCAGCCTATTCCAATGCCCAATGACCCTCTGTGTGAAAAACCTCCTCCTAATCTCCAGCCTAAATCTACCCTGGCAGAGCTTGAGGCCATTCCCTCTTGTCCTGTCCCCTGTCACTTGGGAGAAGAGGCCAGCTCCCTCCTCTCCACAACCACCTTTCAGGTACTTGTAGAGAGTAATGAGGTCTCCTCTCAGCCTCCTCTTCTCCAGGCTAAACAACCCCAGCTCTCTCAGACGCTCCTCATAGGGTCTGTTCTCCAGCCCCTTCACCTGCCTCGTTGCTCTTCTCTGGACTTGCTCCAGAGCCTCAACATCCTTCTTGTGCTGAGGGGCCCAGAACTGGACACAATATTCAAGGAGCGGCCTCACCAGTGCTGAATACAGAGGGAGAATCACCTCCCTGGACCTGCTGGTCACACCGTTTCTGATACAAGCCAGGATGCCATCGGCCTTCTTGGCCACCTGGGCACACTGCTGGCTCATGTTCAGTCGGCTGTCGACCAACACCCTCAGGTCCCTCTCCTCCTGGTAGTTTTCCAGCCAGGCTTCTCCCAGTCTGTAGTTCTGCATAGGGTTGTTGTGCCCCAAGTGCAGGACCCGGCATTTGGCCGTGTTAAACCTCATGCCGTTGGACACTGCCCAGCGGTCCAGCCTGTTTAGGTCCCTTTGCAAAGCCTCCCTACCCTCCAGCAGATCGACACTTGCACACAGCTTTGTGTCATCTGCAAACTTGCTAAGGGTACCCTCAATGCCTTCATCCAGGTCATTGATGAAGACATTGAACAGGACTGGACCTAGCACTGAGAACAGGACTGGACCTAGCACTGATTTCTTAAACACTGTCATACAGCAGACTAGAGATACAGCAGGGAGAGGAAATCCCCACACAATCACCATTTGCAGGATTACAGGGATAACTACCTGGGCCACAGCTTTCCCATTCTTATTAGCATCAGCTGCTGCAGCATACATGCTCCAGGTCACCCAGGAACAGCCATACGGCTCCTGTCACTCGCATTACAGTTGTTTTCAGTCCTACACATGTTTGCACAAGAAAAGGCTGGAGGCTGAGGTGGAGGAGGAAGGGAAAGGCTGAGCACAGGCTACTGCACTGCACTATCAAAGGGAGTAGGTGAAGGGCAAGACAGGTTTTACAGCTCCTTTTCAGCCATCCCAAAGCACCTTTCAGCAGAATCGAGAGGTGACGTAGTAGAAGTGAAGAGCAGATTACCTGTACCTCAGAAGAAAGCAAGGTAGAGGGAGGAACTCTCACTTTCCTGGCTCATGATGTCTTGCTTGCACCGCTTCTGAGACAGTGGCCCTGTATGATGCTTCAGGCACACAGCAGGCCACTTCGCCTCCATATCAGACTAATTTATTGCCTTGGGTTCCAGTTTTAGGGTAATCCTAGCCTCTGGCACTTGCTTGGCATGTTCTGGCTCTTCCTTCCCAGCCTCACTGATGCCCTCCTCTTGCCCAGTACACCTGCATCCAGGACTTGCGTGTCTCCACAGAGCCACTGTCACCACCTTGGCTGAGCTGAGGGAAAAGCAGCGGAGAACGCAAGTGCTTTGCAGCCATGAGAGAGTGTTTCTATGTAAACTGTCAGTATAGCAAGTTGTATTGACACGCAAGCCTGGCACAAACGCAGGAAGCTGTGAACTACACACAATGTAATTCCAGGCAAGCATAAATTAACAGTGGGAGCTGGGGCCATGGAAAGGGAGCAGATTTCTGGCCATCAACAACAGAAATTTGAGTTAAACTTCTATGCCAACACAGCTGCCATTTTAATTTAAAGCTCTCTCTTATCTTTCTGCCTTCCTACTTTGTCCCAAACATGATTTTACCTCCCTACTGGAGGCTTACTGCCAGTGAATCAGATGAAAACAATATTTTTCTTGCACTGTCACAAAGTCCCATTCTGAGGCAACTGCAAGTATGGAATTTTCCAGGTGGTTGTGATAAGCAGCCCATATGTACAGAAAAATAAACAGTATGGCTTTTAGATGGTGCTAGAACAGCTCTGGATTATTTCCGCAACACCTGTACAGGCCCTTAACCAAAGCCTCTGGCTGCCTCCAAGTGAAACGAGGGATTCAGTGCTAACAAGATAACCATATGCTGAGCTGAGCACTTAGAAAGTGTCAGCAAACAATATTGGAGTTGTTGGGATATTTAAAAGTGTCTCAAGCAGCTGCAGCCAGCTAAAGTACATAAAAGGTAATAGCAATTAATACACAGTGGTCCACACCAGCGAGATAATGCACACAAACTGGAGAAGCAGGAGCCGAAATGTCATGCTCCTGGACTATTTCTGAAGCCCAAATCACAGATTTCCAGTTCCTTGCCAGACATAATAGAAAGAAAATATGTAATTATTTATGGCAAGGGAGTTGGGTAACACTGCTATGAGGGGTCATTTTCTCTGATCCATAGAAAAATGAAATAAAGTGCCCTGCTTCTGCACAAGTATCAAAGAGTCGGCTGCTTCCCTTCTAGCATTTTCTTTCATATACTTCAATTTTCAGGTTTACTTGAATTATTTCTGATTAGCAGTAAATTACTTAAGTCCTTCTTGGTTGAAATTAAAATTTCAGATTCCTTGGTTCACTCTCACTCCTATTAAAGCCAACAGGGCTTCTGTTGATGGTTATTAGGAGAACAGCCCAAGTGCTAACCCTGCTCATGAAATCCAGTGCATAGGCATTAGAAAGGTGAAGACCTCAAAGTGGCCAGGTTGGACTCTCACTGTGTATCCACTTGTCAGAGCCCCCTTGAAATGTGCCTGGGTTTTTTGTGCATTCCCGAAAAGCCTTTGAATGTTCTGTTGGTTTTACACATAAGCATTAAGGTAAGCAAAATAGACTGTACACATTGTTGGCCCTGCAGCCAGACCTGTCATCCTGGCTTTCCCTCTGTTGCTGTTTCCTTAGCTCAGTTGCTAGTTTTCTGCACTGGACTCCTTCTTCCCACCCTTCACAGGCTGTCCCATACCAAGGACTCCATTCTCCCTCGTCTCCTCTACCAGACACCCAGACCTCTCCATCCCTTACATCTCCAACTGCTCACACTGTCACCCTGTGCAATTTTCTGAGCTTTCAGTCTCCTGCTTTCCCATCACCTGGTGAGCATACAGCTGTGCTGCCGGCTCCACAGACCACAGAAAATCCAAAAGAGGCAAGAAAAGAGCAAGCCCTGTGACACCAAAGCCTACAACAAAGCCTTTGCATGTGGTGTTATATGGGACTGAAGGGTACCAGAAAGGTGCAGGCATGGGGCACCATCCAGATACAGTTTACATCTCTTCTATGAACTGCATGGAGGAAAGATTTATGGAGTGTTCTGGATAGCTTCCAGAAAGAGCTTCAATGATCTTCTTCAGCTGGCTTGGCACCTCAGGTAATCCTTAAAGGCTGGAGCCGAGGCAGTGTGCAGCAGCTTGAGGACTGCTCTGTGCGTGGGCATAAATTCAAAGGTCACAAGGAATGCAGAGGCTCTCACAGTCACGCACAAAGGCTGACTGTGCCAGCTGAGCTGGGAACAGCTTGCACAGAGGAGAGGCAAAGAGCCCTTGAGAAAAAAAAATCAGCCCAAAGACTTGAAAGGAGACAAATTTCTTAAAAACCACACTTTTTCTGCAATGTTAACAAATTGTGTTCAAGAAATCCACCTCTTCTTTTAGAAAAAAATCACCCGACTTGCTCTTTCTCTTGACAAATGTTTCCAAGCCCAAAGTGAATGCAAACAGATGTGAGTATGTCAGAGGCTGTGAAAATCTGGAGAACCTTTACAGGCAATGGCAGCCCCAGATAAATACACCCAAGACTGACTTTGATTGACCAGGTTTAGTGTCAAGGGGGATGACTTTCATGAAACACCCAGTCATTTCAGCTATTCCCCAGCTCATGGTACCCCTGCTACCTTCCCAAGGGCTGCCAGCTCCAGTTCTCCCCTCTTGTCTACCAAACCCTCTGCTGCCACTCCCATGACGTAGCCCAGGACTTTTAGCATTCTATAGCGTGACGATAACATAATACTTAGGAGGAGCATGAAATTAAATGTGAACTCAAACTAGGTCTCCCCATGAGTGTTGCACAAGGTGCATTATTCATTTTCATATTTAATTCATTCCAAAACTCCATTTGTGGATCCCATTATATGTTTTGACCCAGAGCAGCACTGAATCAAGGTTTCTTATCACAGGATGTGTGGGGACACACATCACAGGACAAATGGAGCTCAGAGAGCCCTATGTTACTTCCTGTGTGTCTTGAACATAACTGTAGAGGTACACACCTGGATTCCCATGGATCTGTAGCTTGGGCCTGTGATGTGGTATTTAAGATTTGCCTTGGTGCTCTCTGGGTTCATTTATCAGACGGGCTGAGCACCAAACTGAAGTCTTCAGGAGCTGAGTTTTGGAATTAGAAATATTATTTGTTGCTGGTTACTGGGGAAATGATTTCTATCTCAAACTGTGTCCCCCAAGGTTTTTAATTTTTCACCTTAATCTATCTCAATTTAACCAGATCAAATCTACTTTACCTTAATCCTGCTCGGTTTGCCATCAGTGATGGACATCACTCCCACCAAAGAGAGAATGTCATGAACAGAAATGCATGAGACTCTGCAAGGTTATATAGATGAGCAGTGATAAGATGCAATGATAAGAAATGAAGAAACAACAATTTCTTCCCAGGAGCAGGATTTGAACAGTATGCAGTTACTAGGATGTAAACTCACGTGTGGAGTAGTCAGAAGAATATTAATCTCACCTCTTTGCTCAATAAGTTAGTACTGCACATTTCATACACTGAATAAGGCAATGAAAAAGGAAAAAGCAGAATATAATATCAGGTAATCAGCAGTATGCAAAGGAGACTGAATTAAAATAGTACACACCTCCCTAATCCTGGTCTTTCCTATTTTTTGGCTGCTTGACTTCACAGTGTTAGTGTTCTTAGAGTAAAGATTTTGGGTTATAAATTATTATTTATATCATAGGAATCCCCCTATCTCCTCCCCCCACTAAAGACAAGATGCACCAGTACAGGCACAGCAGCTGATCCAACAAGCTTATGGTCTAAGGAGACTGGTACAGGAGGAAGAGGATAAAGGAGAAATAAAATATGCTTAAATGCATATGTGTTTGTGTGTGTGTATAAAATCATAGAATAGTTTAGGTTGGAAGGGACCTCAAAGATTATCCAGTTCCAACTCCCCTGCCATGGGCAAGGGACACATCCCACTAGATCAGGCTGCCCAAAGCCCCATCCAGCCTGGCCTTGAAAACTTCCAGAGATGGGGCAGCCACAGCTTCCCCAGGCAACCTGTGCCAATGTCTCACCACTCTTGTAGTGAAGAAGTTCCTCCTTCTGTCTAGCCAAAATCTGCCTCTCTCCAGTTTATACCCATATATATATACACACACATATACACCCTGAAAAGCATTCATATATACAGATGAGTTACAAATGCACTGATTTAAATGCACCAGCATTTTAAATATATACATGCATATGAGTACAGTATCTGTGGAAATATATAAATGTATATGTCTTGAGTACTTATGAAGCACTGTCTTTCCCTAGCTGCCTTGTAACCTAGCTAACATACAGTGGCTGGTTTTCCTGCCAGCATTTTAGCAGCAGTAAGCCGAGAGACATATACCAAAGGTAAAACCTTCCAGTTTTCTCTAGGGAGATGCTCCACTGATATGATGAAGTGTAGTGAGAACTGCAAAAGTATATGTGAAAGTAACAGGCACATTTTCTGAAAGCTTCTAGGAACTTACTTTTCTAATTAGATTAGACTGAAAATGTTTTGAAGAAGCACTTCAATGAGAAATTATTTTAAAATTTCTCCTGTTTACTTATCTTTCGCAGGAATTGCCATTCTGCTTGCTTCATTTTTAAGGAGGGAGAGTAAAATCTGATTTCTTAGTTTCCAAAATGATTTGTGTGTGTATTGCATGAAAATTAAGACTCAATGTATGCATTTAACATCAGGAAACACTTTTTCATTGCAACAGTGACTGAGCAATGGAGCAGTTTACTTTCTTGGAGACAGTCAAAAGCTGCTAGACATAGTGCTAGGCAACTGGCTCTAGGTGTCCCTGTGTGAACAGGGGCCTTGGGCGAGATGACCTCCAGGGCTCCCTTCACATCTCAACCACTCTTTGTTTCTGTGATTCTTTCTGCTTTGGCAAGACATGTAATTCTGATTATTTAGTTTTCTCAGTTATGTTACGTCATTTACTCTCATTTGCAATTGTTTATTTGTTTAAGCAGTAGTCAGCAGGTTTCTGTTCTTTTTGATTCAGTAAACCCTAAATGTTTTCCAGCAGAAATACAAATTCATCTACCATGAAATGAAACCTAATCACAGGACGTTTAATTTTCTTACTCCTGGTTTACTGAATCTCCTGGTCCAGGGTTAGAGAAACCCAGTAGGGTTTCAGAGACCCTAGTAATGGAATTTTTATCATTAAGAACTATTTTCTTAGAAGGCTTTTGAGCTCTATGAGGCATGTTTAAATGGTTACCAGTGAGTAATATTTATCATAGATGTGTATTGAGACGTGTGGCATTATTCCCATCCTCCAGGTCTTAATAGAGATGCTGTAAACAGCTGTGGGCTATTCTTGGGACACATGTATTTCCTGGTCAGCCTCGTACATGACAACCCTTGCTTCTAACCACTAGTGTGGTTTCTTTCCAGAGTTTCATTGATTCATTTTTGAAGCTGACAATTACCTATTTTAACCAACCTTACCAAAACCAGCACAAGGGTTTACAAGAGTTTACATCCCAGGAAACCCACACAAGCACTCCTTTACTTTCTTGAAAGCCTTCTAGTGCTGTGTACAGATGAACAAATCAAAGTGTCTGCACTGGTGACTAATCACTCCCTTGAGGAAGACAACTGGTTTCCTGTGATCTGTACTTAGCAAACCTGCCTTTCTTCATACTCACCACTGTAAATAAAGGCTAATTTAACTGAAATCAGTGGTTATACCAATGATAAACTGGAGTGTAATAAGATCTGATTCAAACCCACAAGGGTGAGTACACAGTTGCTGACACAAGCCAATGCCAGGGAAGCCTTGAAATTGTGTATTGCATCTGTACTAGCTGACGTTCACTCTTTGAAATACCCCTTCTGGTGCTTATCTGAAGGTGAAAGGAAAAAGTCACCAATTTTCTTTATTCTGTTATTAGTTGCCATTTCTGCACGTGTTAATAGCACTAAAATTGCCCACCCTTTCCTCAGGACCTGCTATGAAGGGGTGAGTGATAGAGGAATGACTTTTCACTGGAGGAAAATGATGGACAATCGAGGAGACAGCTCCTTCCAAGCTGTGTGGGGAAAAGCAGGGAGGATATGGCTTAGGAGAGGCAGTCCCTCAAGTACCATGTGCTTCTGAGAGACCTTGTGAGTCCCTATTTTTCATTCAACCCTATTTTACATCTGCATACAGTTGCTCTAGCCTTCACACAGACTTACATGAGCACAGTTGTCAATCAGTGTTACAAATGCTCTAGCTCTCAGTCTGCAGTTGTCTGCTGTCACACAGATTTTATATTAATCCCGGCTGCCTGGAACACATGGCTTAAAGTCCCATCTTGAGCCCTTGTCTTAAGTCTGAAGTTAAATGTGGGGGCGTGTGTGCTTCCTATTTCTGATATAATCTACTTGAAACACATGTACTTGGCTCAGGAAATTTCTACTGCTTTGTAATCCTTGATAAAGGCATTTTGAAAAAAAAAAAAAACAACCACCTGTGTGTGTTGCAGTGTTTGCTAGAGGCACAGTGGTAAATGGGTACTCTGTGTCCTTTCGGTTGGCATTAACATTGTAATGAATCATTGATAAAGCTAATAATGTACTCAGTTTAATCTAATATTACAGCACAGGAGCTGCACCCAGTGCTTACTGCACAGGAATATTCAAAAGTAATTAATTTTACACTACTAAAGCTACTTTCCAGGTTATGAAACTTTGCCAAAGCAAGTGGTGAAAATGATCACTGTGGACTCCGCAGGAGCTGAGTTTTACACAGTTGAGCCAGACTCAGTGGCACTATAACAAAAGAGTCTATAATATACATCTGATGTATCCCAAGCAGGCCATAAAAGAGCTATCAACAACTACATGTGAAACTGAGCTACATAGGAGTGCATTTCAGACAGGTAATCATTGCTTTCCAAATCTTTCATAGAGCATATTGGATGTTTACTTTATGAGCAGACTCCCTTTGTTTGTAAAGTAAGGAGAGATAATATGGGCCAAAAGTAATCATAGCCCTGAAGTCAGCTCCTTTGTTGGTATGTGCCATAATAGCTCTGAGATGAAGTCACATAGTCATGGGCCAGCAGAAGCTCTGATCCACTCCCTGAAATGCCAAAGTAAGCATTGTCTTTCAAATTAATAAATTTTTTACTTATATCAGAATGTCATACTCCATCTTACTATACATTTAAGTAGCATCCTGAGACAGACAACTCTCATCAGTTATCATATCCTACTAAGGTGGAAAAATTTAGTTGTACGCATTTCTCTGACAGCAGAGGCCAGGACCAAATTTAGTCCAAATTTATGCTGGGCTGTGGATTATTACAGGCCAAGACAGTTCACAAGAGCATTTACTTCTTTTTCACTAGCAACAATGATGCATTTTCTGTGTCTTCAGAAACTGTAGTATGGACTGCAAGGAAAGAAGTTGTCAGGAAAGGAGAGTAGAGGACAGGACAGGCTAGGGATGCATTACTGGCTTGAGCTTGTGAGGTTGCCAAGCCCTGTTTCCCACTACCTATAATTCTTTCCATAAGTGTTTCCAGCTCGGAGCTTAGCATCACATTACCTAACTGGCAGGCTCACTCTCAGGGGTGACTGAGGAAACATCAGCTCAAGCCCCCAGCCAACTTCTGAGGAGAACCATCCTTTCCTTCCTAAATGCCCAGCATGTCAAATCTCCAAAGGGAAATCAAACAGGAAATAATTGGGCAAAAGAGCCGAAGAGCAGAAAAAGCTCTCCAAAGATGAGAAGTCATCCCACAGCCTCAGATGGAGGATGTGCCTCCTCATGGAGGCCAGTTAGGTCAGAAGGCAAATATCCACGGCATGGAGCAACCTCAGCAGAGATGATTTTCTCCCCAGTGTCCTGCAAACTGCTTCACTTTGACTGCAGCTGTTCTGCAACAATTCGGCAATGTGAAGGGAGAGCAGTAAGTCCCCTGTCTGCGAGGAAAGCTTGCTAAATAGTTTCTCACTTTCAGTCCTTGTTCATAATTTCTTTACCTCAAGATGAGAAGCTACAACAGCAGGTAGTGTCACTACTCACCCTACTTGTGTGGGGTGAGTTTGCCCTCTGCTATCATAACAAAAGAATATATTTCACATTAGGTTGTGACATGGCTACTCTTCTTCCTCAGGCTATTGGGACTAGGTCAAATGAGACATGGTGGGACAGAGCTGGACATCAGGTCCTAGCAAAGTCAACAGCCCCCCAAACATCTACCAGGCTTCTGTGTCATGTTTATTAGCAACACTAAGGCAGCAGGAAAGCTCAGTGGAAAAAATAGTCAAAACGCAGATATAAAACATTAGCAGTGATGGAACAACACCAGGAAACAAGAGTACTGCGGCCACCTGAAATAACACTGAACACTGGAAAATTGGTATTAACCTAGGAGATAGCCTGTCAGAGATGAACGACAGGGCTTCGGCACAGACCTGTCTAGTTTTGCCACCTCTTGGTTAGCGGTTTAAAGGTAATCTTCTTTGTTGTATTTATTTTATGAACCTTGTCCAGCTAGGCCATGGATGAGTTTTACAGAGTAAGTCCACTGCATTGATCAACAATGGGGTGAGTTTTGCCAAAACCACAACTCTGCTGGCAGTACATTGGTTTTTACGGTGATAGTCAATTCAGACTGTTATTTTGAGCATTCTGCTGGGAAGCCTTTATCACCAGGACCACTTATTTAAACAGAGAAGATTCTTACAAGCACCCATCATGTCTTTTTAACAGAGAAAATTTCTAGAGTCACCATTTTGTCTCTAAAGTTGCCATAAATTCCTATCAGCTACTTTCCTCTCTTTAGAGATCTAGAATGATGACAACAATAATAACAGATTGTAAACAATTATGAGAGGTCCTAGCCAACTCATTTCTATCCAGAAAGATAGGACCTGCCTTGACTGTTGTCTGTGCTGCCCACAATTCCCTTCATCAGTTGAACGTTGTTGAAGTCTCTTCTGTTCCTGTGCTCATTTTCTTACCATTTTGCCTGCCTTTCTTCAGCTTCTCTTTAGCTTCGCATACAGAAGATTAAAAGAGAAAAAAGAATAATGAAGAAAAAAGATCCAATTGCTTGAGACGATTTTTCTTCTTGATGAGAATGTCTGTCTCTTCAGAGAGACCAATTAACATACTCATCATCTCTCCGGACCTAATCTAAATATGAATAAAATATCAAACCCTTCCTAAAATTGTTCTTTGTTCTTCTTACTGCACTGAAATTAACTTTTTGACATGATGCCAGACAGAACTTCAATACAAAATACATGATTCTTCTCATATCAAAATGCTGCAGCATGTATCACTGGGCATTGCTACTGCAACAATGGACATTAAGTCTTCCTCAAAAAAATCCTAGTGGCCATGTGTAACGATTCAGAGCTGTCCTCATTGTTTCGGGGGTTAGGTATCTAGATTATGACACGTCACTTATGAGCCTACAACAGACACTTTCTTTGATCTAACCACACCTTTTTGTTGGTTTAAAGAAATGAGCTTGTAGTAAGTGCTGAATCCCACAGAAAGATGAAGGAAATCTTGTATACATGAATATTTGCAAGGTTCTTGCTCATTTCTAACTAATTATGGTCATTTCCACATGTAATTACCTAAACTGCTCTTGCAATCAATGTAATTGTGCTAAGTTGTTTAAAAATCAGCCTCATTTGGTTTTGACTAGTAAAAAGGCACTGTTTTTCAAAACCTTAATGTTGATCTTGTGACAGCTTGCCAACAGAACTTTAAAAGTAAATAAGTTTTCTTTTGTCTTCCTCCTCCCTTTTTTAAAAAATGTGTCAGTATGTGTTCTTTTGCATTCATTACAGCTTAACTGGAGTCAGAAAATTGTCTAGAACCTCCTGTAAAAAGCTGTTATGTGTGTCTACAATTCATTGTATGATTCTCTTTCATTTTCAGAATGTAAATTCTCCAGTCTTTATGGCTATGGAATTAAGAGAATATTTCAAAATATGAATATTGTGTGTCTAGGTAATCCTCCCCCGAGTCTGCATTGAGATGAAAAAAATGAATACTCACACAGTACCTTGAAAGGGGCTACAAGAAAGCTGGGGAAGGACTGTTTACAAAGGCTTGTAGTGATAGGACAAGGGTCAATGGGTATAAACTGCAGAGGGGCAGGTTGAGACTAGACAGAAGGAGGAACTTCTTCATGATGAGAGTGGTGAGGCACTGGCACAGGTTGCCCAGGGAAGCTGTGGCTGCCCCATCCCTGGAGGTGTTCAAGGCCAGGTTGGATGAGCCTTGGGCAGCCTGATCTGGTGGAAGGTGTCCCTGCCCATGGCAGGGGAGTTGGAACTGGATGATCTTTAAGTTCCCTTCCAATCCGAACTATTCTATGATTCTATGAAAAAGCAGATCTGTTCACTGGCTCTTGCTACAAGCATATATCCAGGCTTTGGAGGAAGAAAGCAATATGCCAGAAGCGTGCTCCCTCCCGGCAGTTTCAATTGTGTTCTTCCTAGGATACAATATGCCACCTCTCCTTGTCTGACCCCTGCACCTCTACCTGGCCATCACCTTGCTGCTTTCATTTCCTTTCAAAAACATTCCCTCTCCCTACACAGTCATTTACAAGCAGAAGCTATCACTGTATTAGGGTGTCCTGTGCATCCTTGACTGCAGCTAGCACTATTTCATAGGACCTGTTCATGCTGCTAACAAGTATTTGGGTTGGCATCATAAGCATCTGCTGCTCAGAACTAGCGAGAAGTGAGGCTTGCACTCTGGGAGACAAACAGCGCTGGAGTGAGACGGAAAAGCAGTGTCACAGAACCACTGGAGATGAGGCTGGGGCTGGCCACGGCTCTGCTCCAGCAGTGCATCAAAGACACGTCCCTTCAGCAGTGTGTTTAACCTCACTGGCACCCTCCGCAGTGGGAGAGCCAGCTCTGTGTTAGCTCAGCAGCCCTGGGTTACGCCAGGAGGTGATAATTGTCAAAAGGGTGGCAGTAAGTGCCACGCTGAGTGTGAACATCCACTGATACATCTCTGCAATCCTCTGTCTGAAGGATACTTTTTCACATCGTGTTTTCCTTTGGAATAAAAGCTATTTGTTCATCAATAGTAGGTATTTGAGTCTTTCTTCTCTGTTTTATTTTAGCCAATATAAATTTATTGTAGCCCCAAGGACATGCCAGGGTCAAGATTTCTTCTAGAGAGAATGGCGTGAAATAGGAGAGGAAGATGGATATGGAATTTCATTAAATAGGACTTAGAATTTATTGTGTGGCACTGAACGAGTAGTGTGACAGAGGCTGTAGCATGAAAGCGGCTCTCCCCAATTTCAGTGCTCAGAGGTGAGTGGCGTGTGAGGAGGCTGAGCCCCAGAAAGCCCCTCCATGGGCTGCACGTGGAGCCAAGCAGAACCACTTGACTCTCCAGCTTGTACGGGTGTGAGGGCAGGATTTGACTCTTGTCATCTTCTAGAGAAAAGTGATGAGCCTAAGCACAACTACAACTTATTTTTCTCTGATCTGAAGATCTGACACTTTCCATGCCTCCCTTTGATTGTGACGGAGGTTATGTTGGAGTCATCTGTAAGAGCTGCATTGTAAAATACCTCAGTCATGTTGTTTTAAGCAACCCAGTAAAGAAAAAAAACCCCACTTCTTTAAATAAAGATACAAGTATTCTTGTGACATTTACATACAACTGCAATTTTCAAGAGAGCCAAACACTCATTACTACACAGGCTGTTCTTCAGAGGCCAAACATGACCTTTAGTCAGAGAAAATTCCCATTTGGATAGGCTTATTCACACAGCCTGCAGTTTTGTTTGAACTCTTCACTGACTGAGAAAATTTTAAACTGGACTGGAGAAGTAATTAGATCAAGAGTAGGACTATTAAAAAGTCCTGCATTGGCAGAGAAATGACCCTGCCTCAGGAGCTAAGGATATTATCCTACATCTAAATTCTAGAGATCTAGATTTAAAAGAAAAGTAATTTTTAACAATGTATTGCAACTGTAGGGAAGAAGGTGAGCACAAAGAATGGCCACGAAGAAGTTAATTGAACTAGGACTTAAAAGGCCACTCAAATGTCCAACTTTTTTATATGCTAGATCACAGGTCAACTAAGAGATTGTCTTGAAAACTCTTTCTCTCCTGCTTTCAGGGTTGCAGAGATCATCTTTTGTCCAGCATACATTCAGAGAATACCTCTGGGACAGCTATATTCTCTACTTCTATGGAATACTGGTTTCCCCTGTTCTTATTAGAAGCTAGCAGCTCTAAAAGATGAGGAGCCAGCAACATGTGATAGACAGGACTGTGGGGACCACCAGGCAGCTCTTCATAGATCACAGCTGGAAATTTCTAGGCAGATTTAAAAGAACCGGTCTCACTGTGTGCACTGACACTGAGACACTATCTTTAGCTGTGCCAGGAAGGATATTTAGTAGAGCATTATGTGGGTTGTTACCTTTTACCTTTTTTTTCCTGAATGTTTCTATTAATAATCTAAAGGCAGGCACAAACAACAGGCAAATGAAAGTTCACAGCATGCAGTATTTCCAAAGCTACAATCAAATCTTGGACTTTCGGATAAAATGTTAGTGAGTATGATTATTCATTTGGAAAACAAGAATGGACAGGAAAAACCTACAAAACACCAAGGTAAAATAATCTCATTAAACTGGAAGGGACATACGAGACAGAGAAGTGACTAAGCTGCAGAGAACTGGAGGTGAACAGCAGGGCTGTTCTCCAGCAAACTCTGTCCAAGCCAGTTGGAATAGCTCCCCATATTTCCCAAAGGAAAGAAAATGCTATCAACACTGTCCTACAAGTCTATTTGTGCATATGGAAGTAGGGAAGGAAACAGTTTTCTTTCTATGCAGCTATATTGAAACTATCTTTCATTCACCTGGCTCTAGAGAATGGCAGTGGGATAACATCTATATCAAATTGTTATTTCCAGCTATTGATCAAAAAATTGCCTACTGATACATTCTCATGTGAAGAGATCCTTGGATGAATAAACTTCGAAATGGAAAATGCCCAGAGGTTACATACAGGTGCTTTACTTCAGCAAAAGGAGCCCTAGACAGTTTGAATGCCCAAAGATTTTCCTAACTCCAGTTAAAATATTACATATGCTTTTCTCGTTGCCCTGCTACTTTATTCCACACAGGAATTATTGTGAATATTTCTCTGACTGTTGGTGCAGTACCTTACTATAAGTACTTTATATTCTGCTAGTCTTAATTTCAGTTACAGGAAACAGAGTATTTAGATATTATGGATTATTCTTATTGCAATTAAACTACCTCAAGAAGTTTTATTGCCCAAGGTGTTTAACCTAAGTTCCATTTGTGGCTTAGAACTTCTCTGCTTTCTACAAAACAGGGCATATTTTGGTGAAGTTCCACTTGCCCTTGATCCCCCCTTTTCTATAGAGAACAATCTACTTTCTCTAAGCATTTTACTTGAATTGATTTCTCAACAGAATGCAGCAGTTTGTCATCTTCAGAATTCTGCAATACTACAGAGACGGTCAGAACTGACAGCCTCACTGCTCTCGTTATGCATATGTGCCTATGTGTAAAAGAGAACACTAGATCTTGCAACAAAAATAATATTCAAATTACAGGTTTACTGGCATCATGTCTTCATACTGTGCTAAAATAATCTCCTGCAGTCTATATTCAGTGTTTCTATTTATGCATCCTATATTTTGCTCAGCAGTAAGGCTAAAAAGAAAGCAGGCCTTCATGGGCATAGCATTATGAGGATGTTAACACTGTCCTCTCTGGGTTCTTCTTAACCTGTTGAGGGTCAGTATTGAGAGTTAGTCTTGGTTTTCACAATATGTTTAGAATTATTCTTTTCTGACTTCTGTATGGGGAGCATGGGCTTGGACTCAGAAATGCAATGAGGTTCGAGAGCAGATGTTCCAGAGTGCCGTCGTCTCCTATTTGTTTATCATTCACTCTCTCAGAGTCTCAGCTATAACAAAAAGTAATCACGGAAAACCTCTTACTGTTGGTTTGTTAAATGCTGCATAGCCCTAGCACTCCTCTCTGAGGCTGGTTTCTAGCCCCTCAACAGCTAGACAGGGAGAGACAATGCCTGCAAGCTGTTGGGTCAGGGTGCCTGTCAGCTGCACCCCATGCATGTAAACCCCTTCCTTATCTCCAAGTAGGAGACTCAAATGGTCTTTTGGGGAGCCCTACTTCCCTAAGTGAGTTTTATAGCTCAGCCTGGATCTCCAAGTAGGAGACTCAAATGGTCTTTTGGGGAGCCCTACTTCCCTAAGTGAGTTTTATAGCTCAGCCTGGATCCTTCAGGAAAAAGGGACTCATAAAAAGGTGAAAATGACAGTTCAGCATGGTATGAAGACCCTGTGATCTTGTACTTTCTCTTCTATTCATTCCAAGCATCCATTAGTCCTGACATGCTTTAATCCCACATGGTGAACTCTTAGTGCCTTGTAACTTTCTGTAGCATCCCTTACACATCTCTGGTGCTGCACAGGCACTGAATCAAGGTTTATGTGCAATAAAGAGGAATAAAAGCTACCAAACCTCTAGCTCACATCTTTGCACAGAAATAAAGCCCCAGCTTTTCGAAGAGCCCCCACTGCTTCTCTCCAGTTGCCTGTTTTGATCTGGCTGACAGAATCCTCCAGCTGTGGGAAAATTGGTTTAAAGGTCTTAGAAATGGGATACGAGTTTATTTGCAAATTAAACTATGTAAGCTATCATCACTGTCTAGCTATAGCACTTTGCTTTTAAGTATGAGCATTTATTATATCACACAATTCTGCAAGAATCACTGTCTAGATTTTTAGTTGTGGAGGAAGGAAGGAAGGAACATTTGATATTTTTTTCTGATTTGACTAATCTGAGGGCAGAATTCATCTCACCTACCTTTAACTGTTGAAATCGTGAGCATGAATCTAAGATCCTAATCTGTGCTTTCTCTACACTGGAAGATGAAAGACAGGCACAACCCGAAGGGGATTCATACAGATTCTTCATAGACTAGTTGACATAAGGCTACAGGATGTCATGGGAAAACAGCATGCCTTGGATATATGATAAAATGTTTACGTTAACCTATGACTTCAGTGTCCAAATATAAACTTTAAGACTCTCCAGTCCTCAGAGCAGTATGGTACATCCTTAATATCCTAACTGCAGGTGCTCAGGTTTCAAGTGTTCTGTTTCACCATGGTATGTAAAAAAAAAAATAAATAAACTATTTACAAACTCAGCCTTTATAATTTCCTAATTGTGAGCTAGAGATTTTTTGCATCTTTGTCAACAAAACTGAAATAAGCATCCATCCATCCCCCACCCCTCTGACAACTACCCTAAACTCACTTTTGAGGTGGGGAGGTGCTTCACTGGTGTAAATTGCAACCTAGTAAAATGCTACCAGTGACACTGGATCCTAACTTCTAGTGACACACAGAAAGAAATAGCAAACCAGAAAGCTGTCACATTAGAGCAGTGGAAAGTTGCAAGCAATGAAACGATTCAGCATCAATAAATGTAAAATCCTACAAAAAGGAAAAACAACAAATACAGAAAGCAAATAGAAAATAGAAAAGAATCCAAGTATTTCATACAAATAAGTCTATTGCCATTTTGTATTCTTCTAAGGCAGTGGTGTTTCTTTTTAATGTAACCAAGCAATATGATTGTCACGAGGCAGGTGGGGAATCAAACTCAGGAGTGCGTCATGAGATCTTGGCTGTCAAACTGTAATTCAGCACTATGAAAAGGATTTAAATTGATAGCACTGGCGTATCTGTCATTATAACTAAGGTAATTACTCCATTGAGCCCTGTCTCCAGCGATGGGCAATATCAAAGGCTTCAGAGGGACAGCTTTACGATTAAGACTGAAGGCATGCGTGGAGGTGTAAATTCTTCCCTGGTCAGTACTTAGTAGATTGCATCATTCACTTATTGTCTTCTTCATCTCTGTAGTTATGTGCATTTCCTACTGCTCATAAATTCACTTAGGCCTTTGTAAATATCAGCGAAGGATATGGGTATAATAATGAATTCCAGTCACCAATAGCACCACATCCTATACTGCAGGGTCCAGATCTGAGACCTAAATAGGTGGGGGACTAGGGTGACCTAAAGCTTGAAACACACACTCCTGGCATTGCAGAAAGACCTCCACGTGAGCAGAGGGGTGTGTTGACAGTTACCATTCCAGGGAAGAATTTTGTACCAAATCTCACAATTTTTGCTTTGCTTCAGCGTTCCATGATGAAGAAAAGAACAAAAGAATCAAGCAGCAATAGCGAGACTAAGATCTCAAGATCTCAACCGACTTGGTTACTGTCAGCATTGATGCTGCAACAGCACAGAGAACTTAGCCTGGAAGGCTGGTAAGTTGGTTTTCTTCACTGGGTTCTGGAATCTGTGGTTGCACAGCCAGCTGCACACATTTAATCCTAGCCCAGATGCATCTACATACCCTGTTCTATATATAAACCAGACAATATCAGGGAGCCTACTTACTGAGCACTATGACTGCCCTTTAGTTGCTTCAAACAGAGACTTGGACTATCTCAGCAGTTAAACTTTACTGAAACTTGAAACTAACCAAAAAAAAAAAAAAAAAAAAAAAAGAACAAGTTTCAGTGTCAAGTGTCAGTTCTAACATTTTAGGGATAAATGTGGTGCAGAAACACCTTCCAGAAAGTGATAAGTAGCACTGCAGTCTCCAGAGAGGACTCAGTTCTGCAAGTGTTGTGGTAGACTGTATTTGCAGTGAGTACAAGATTAGGAATGGTATCTGAAGGAGAAAATGATCTCCAAAAGGCAGGTGAAACCCTAACTCTTCCTGCTAATCATCCAGACTTTGTGACTCATTACCCTTGGGTGAGAGGAAATCTCTGTCCATGTATCTTGGCCAGAACTGAGTGCAGGAGGTAGAGGGGGAGAAGAGTGAGTGAAGTCTTAGGTGTCATGTGTTTAGTTGATCTAATGCAAAAATAGAAAGGAATCAAGGGGAAAGAAACCCTGTGAAGACAAGCCAAGGGAAAAAAAGAAAAAAAAAAAACATCGTACTTTCTGGAGAAGTTGAGGTGGACAACAGTCTTCAGAGAAGCCAAATCCACTGATTCCTGTTTTGATTACTTTGGGACGGTAGGTAAATTATAGCATGAAAGAAAGTAAGAGGTTAGCTCAGGACACTTGGTTCTAAAAATTTACTACTGTGGCCTAAAATGCATATTAAATATATTTTAAATCAATTGAGTTTTCTTTTTGAAAAGGACCAACAAAGTGGGCACACCACTCAAGAGCTATAGCACCTCATTTGTAGCAAGGCAGAGATGAAGCTGGATGGAGGGCCAGATCCCGGGGACCTGGTTGGTAAGCAGGGAGAAGAAAACACTTCACAGTACTTTCATCTTTGCCACCAATGTAAGTGCACATAAAGTCCTCTGTGCACCAGCTGCATCAACTGCATTATATGGGGTTTAATCCTATGGGTTTGAGCATGATAAAGAGACTGAATATGACAAGACTGTGCAAGATGTGGTTCAGAGGATTGTCCTAAAGCTGGTCCAGAAGGTTGTTAGCATGGAAGCTGTTATGGATAAAGACCCACTGCCCATTCCCAGCCACACACAGTTGATCCTCTCCCAGACACCATAGTCCATAGTCAATCTGAGATATTCCCAGGAATATGTTCTGCCAACTATGTAGTCAAATGGTTAATGGATAGCAAAAACCCTAGATCTTCTCAATGAGCCCAGTGGAATTCACTTCTTGGTTTTCATGGATCCAGAACCCATGTGTTTTTTCAGCGAGTAAAGGTGGCTGAAAACTGAGCTATCAAAGGCTTCAAGAATGCAGAGAGGAGCTAGAAAGCAGACAGAAATATGTCAAATTCCAAAACCATTGGAAAAAAACAATTTTAAATTACCTTTTACCCATGAAGTAAGTTGGTCTTTGAAAAAACTGAAAGAAGAAAGGACCCCCCCACAATGCTCCTTTGGCCTTTTCACCTGTCACAAGCTCTCTCATTGCACAGGG
Organism: Coccyzus lansbergi; assembly: GCA_033558105.1. Taxonomy (NCBI): domain Eukaryota; kingdom Metazoa; phylum Chordata; class Aves; order Cuculiformes; family Coccyzidae; genus Coccyzus; species Coccyzus lansbergi. Next base: position 6,419 of record JAUMJK010000729.1, on the reverse strand, counting down.
TGACTGCTACAGTCCTAGGAGGAAGAAGCTTGTGGGATGTGCTCCCTTCTTCTATTTCCAGCCCTGGAGCTTGCAGGAGCTGCCCTTGAAGTATCAACCCAAACAATTCATGGATCATCTGCCAGCTTCCTTCCTTACAAATGTAGGAGAAGAGATTCACATCAGGGCTGGGTCTGCAGCTGACGGTAATACTACTGCAGATCGTTCTTTTGACACTCCTCCGCAATGATTTCCTTCTAAATCTCTCCACGAGGATGAGTTGCAGCCTCAGGACACTGTCCTTGCCCAGGGACACCATATCAGCCCCCTGGGGCCATCAGCCCCTGCCCCAGTGCCAGTTTCCCAATCCCATGGTCCTGCCCTGACACAAGACCTACCAAGCCAGGTCCAACTGTGGCTCATGTCTCAGCCTGGCCTCAGGGCAGCCTTGGCTGCCTGGCTCTGAGCTGGGGTGGTCCTGGCTGACTGGTGCCACCCTGAAGCCACTGGGAGCCCCTGCCCTGTGTGCCCCTCTGACAAGTTGGTTTTATGGCCACTTGTAGTTCACATTATCACAGAATCATTAGGTTGGAAAAGACCCAATGAATCATCGAGTCCAATCATTCCTATCAACCACTAAACCATGCCCCTCAGCACCTCATCCACACATCTTTTAAACACCTCCAGGGAAGGTGACTCAACCACCTCCCTGGGCAGCCTGTTCCAGTGCCAAAGGACCCTTTCTGTGAAAATTTTTTTCCTGATGTCCAGCCTGACCCTCCCCTGGTGGAGCTTGAGGCCATTCCCTTTTGTCCTGTCCCATCACTTGGGGCGGGTTGACTTGAGGCAGGTTAGCAGACATAGTGAACTGGTCCTGTGGAGAAATGCTCTGCCTCTGCATACCCCATGGACACAGAGACAAGGGCTCCCTTTGGCTGCTCATCAACACACAGATGTTTCTAAATGCCCATGAGTGAATGATGATACTGAGGATATGCAGACAGCAAGGCCACAAGGCTTGCTGTGACATCTTTGGAGGTTCCGTACCATCAGCTGCAGACCAGGGCCACGGAATACACTGAACTGGGACCCCCTACAGGCACCAAGCTCCTCCCTCACCAGCCTCTCCCATCCTAATCTATTCATGAGGAAACCTGTAGACACACTGCAGATGAGCCACCCCAGGAAGGACTATGTAGTAATGGGCCAACTAGTGGGCTAGAACTTTGGAGTGCAGTCAGTGTGTCACCATGAAAATACAGAGGCACATGAAGGAAAACTAAATCTGATGAGATAGCAGCTCCTTAAGGAAGGGCAAGTCTAAGCACCTTCTAGCTCTCCCAAAGATGGACCATACATGCTCCTTAAGGACTCTCTTACTGATTTGAGACCAGCTTTAGAAAAAGCATAGGCTTTCCTGAGCAGGGTTATTTTCACCATGACTTTTGTCTTTTCACATCTAGTGACGTTGATGAAAAAGTTATTTAGAAAACTCTCAAGTACTTTTACCTTTATGCAATTCTTCCCACCGCAATCCACTGTTCTCACACTTAAAACAGCAAAAACAATCTTGCTCAAGATTTCCAGAAACAATTTCACCTTTGAGCATAGACTAAGCACATAACTTCTCAGCCCAGAAAACCAGAAGTTTCAGGCTGTTCTTGAGTAACAGAGAAGGCAAACTCAGGGGACTAGAATGGAAACAGTGTTGTGCAACAGAAATTATGGTCTGCTGTTTTTCACAGAAGGGCTCTTGCTTGACTTTAATTTTTTTTTTCTCTAAAATTGAAGCTACCAAAGGGTACCAAGAGTCACGGTAACTGACATTTAAAAAGGACTAGTGCCAAGAAAACACATAGGTATCACTTGTGCAACATGCTACACCTCGTGTTTAGACACCTGACTTCCTGAATATTCTCCAGAGCTTAAAACTCAAGTCCAGGAGAGGAGTTTTAGGTATTCAAGAAATGTTAAGGTCATTAACAAGTCTTTTGCAGGCTTTTAGAGCCTTATAAGTTGAGTAACATCTGATATGTGTTTAGGAACAACTTTTGTTTCAGGCACCCAGATTTCTCTGAGTGCTCCTATTGCCTCTATTGGGACTGGAAATAAACCTATTTAATAATTTTAAACAGATTTTCTTTCTTGGGGTAGGCATGCTCTAGGGCCTGTAGTTCTAGATATCCTAAATTTTCTACCTTTGCTTTTTCTCTGTTGACTACTACAGCAATTGATTACGTCAGATGATGTAACTCTAAGATACCCAAGATGTCTGAAATGGTGATGGAAGAATTAATCTTTAATGATTTATGAAATGCAGATAATTTGGAAATTTCTCAGCCTGCACATTGTTAACTGGTACCTTGCTGCTTTGTAATTTGGATCAGTGAGAAGCAGTTGCCTGTACCCCTTTCATTTTATCTTCAGGTTAATAATGTCTTTTGAGAAAAAAATAATCTGAATTTCTTCTAGAGTATGCATTTTTTTAAACTACTGCACTCAATACAGTTCATGACAATCAATTAAAGCATGACAAATGATGCTTCACAAAGAATAAACAGAAACCTTACAGAGTTCAACACCTGCTCCTGTTCCATGCAATTTGTATCTTAGCTATATTAATATATAAGCTATTTATCAGTTGTATACTGATATTTATTAGTATTGTGTATTTTTGCATGCCCAGTCTGAAAGTGTGTTTTGCAGCCAACAAATACTGCAGGTATTTTAGTTCATCAAAGGCTTTTATCCTTTCTTCTTCAGTTGCAAGTCGGAGTGCATTTCCACATTGCATTTTCCCCAGAGGAAAAACTGATCTGAACAGTTCTCTGCCTTCCCCACGCTACCTGTTCCTGCTGCCACATCAATCTTCTGCTATGCTTCTTGTGCACGTGTAGCCATCTGGGGGACAATACTGTAAGACAGATCAGTAAACTCAGGGATGCTAAAAATAAACTCACCAGGAAAAAAGAAAATTGGCAAGACAGTTGAGCTAAAAAACATTGGAGAGTGGTGAATCCCCAAACAAAGGAGGTTCTTCAGCACAATATGAGAGACAGGATAATGGACTGTACACCAGACAGTGGCTGAGGCTGCAGGAAACATAAAAATATCTACAGGGGAAAAAAAAAAAAAGATTTTGGCTTTGCCAGTTTTTTGTTCAAGATAATAGTTGAATAGACAGAAAAAGATTTCAGAGAGAGAGTCAGATGCAGGATCAGAGAAATGGAAACATTTACCCATCATATTTGACACTCTTCCAACATAAGTTTAAAGAAAATGAAATTCTGGTCTATGGTACTGGATTTTCCAACACTCTTTCACGTGAGATAGCAGTGCTTCACAAGTAAGTGAAACTATCCTGAGGTAACCAGTCCATCAAGCGCAGATTATGAGAATATACTGAATTAAGATAATATTGGCCACGGTCATACCTTTTCTCCATTATCTATCAGTCAGAGAAAAAGCACTTTTCTTTCTCAGTCCTGTCTGCTCATTTATCATGATGTTGATATAATTATTATCCTTCCACATTTGACAATGTGTTGTGTGTGCTTAGAACCTACCAGATGCTTTGCTTGGAGGACAGTATTTTTGTATTCTGATATAATTACTTTGTACTTTACTGCGAGAAGTTGAACTAAATACTCAGAATGTTTCAATACTAGATGTTCTCCAGAAAGCATTGTGGAAAGACAGGCCTTTTTGTTTTCATAAATTTTGCATTCTTCACAAAATGCAGCATGCATGAGGTATTTCCTCTTTGTCAAAGGATTTGGGCAGCCCTTACTTTTCCTAAATACCTCATTGTCATCCTGCTCTATAATAATACGCAAGCAAGCAAACCAACAAACATATCTTTCCTACAAATCAAAACAAACCACTGTCAGTTTTTGTGTACAGCTTGTGCCGAGAAGATTTTCTTTCCTTCCTGTGTTTTCTGTATGATGTTCATTGACTGCTCTGAATGCTTCTGAGGAAAAGTACCTACTTGGCTGCAGGCTCTCTGCTGGCTGGAAGTTTGCTTTGTCCCTCTTCAGCTTCAAGGAATGTACTCCATCACCACTCTGAGCACCCAGTCTCGCAGTGCAGAATCTTAAAACACCTGTGCTCCATCCCCCTCTTATTCTCCGGCATCAGACATGAGACTTCGGAATATCTGGACTGATGTGCTGAATCCCTCTGGACATTTAGAATGTAACACAACATACCAAAATTCCAGCATAATCTCATTGCTGTTACCATTATTTTCCACTTCCCCTCCCTGTTTGTTGTAATCACCTATTCTGTCATTCCAGATTAAGTATTTCTATGGAAAGACTTGTATTCCCTCTTAATTTGATGAGCTGGAAGCAGTCATAGAATCATAGAATAGTTTGGGTTGGAAGGGACCTTAAAGATCATTTAGTTCCAACCCCCCTGCCATGGGCAGGGACACCTCCCACTAGATCAGGCTGCCCAAGGCCCCATCCAGCCTGGCCTTGAACACCTCCAGGGATGGGGCAGCCACAGCTTCCCTGGGCAACCTGTGCCAGTGCCTCACCACTCTCATGGTGAAGAAATTCCTCCTTAGATTAATTAATCACCTATTCTGTCATTCCAGATTACGTACTTTGCCATGGAACAGGTTGCCCTGGGAGGTGGTGAAGTCACCAACCCTGGAGATGTTTAAAAGACGAGTAGACGAGGTGCTCAGGGATAAGGCTTAGTGGCAGATAGGAATGGTTGGACTTGATGATCTAAGAGGTCTTTTCCAGCCTAGTGGTTCTATGGTGCTATAATTCTAGGAATTACTCGTATTCACCCTTAATTTGATGTGCTGGAAGCAGTCCTACTGACTTAAATGGCACTTTGCACATAAATCAAGGTGAGCGTAAGTACAAGCCTTGAACAGACCATGCACTGCAAATCCCACAGGAAAAGCACAGTATAGTTTATTAATATCACAATATTTGCACGTTAAAGGTGGGTTGGGTCGTTAGTAACTTATTCCAGAATAAGCTTTTAGGTTTTGTAGCTGGCTTAAGGGCAGCACCAGGGGTCATCCCTATAGAGAGGATGAACTCGAGTTCCAGGGAACTCAGAGATGACACAGGACACCGTGAATGATTAACTAGACAGAAAGAAAGTCACACCACTTAAAAGCAATGTAATATTAATAAATAACTCTAGAAACACGACAGGGAGAGGGCTTTGAGCCGGCCGAGGGCACCGGTAATAGGGGCTCAGGGGCAAACAGGGAAGCAGGTGTCGCGGGAGAGGGTGGAAAGAAGGTAACCTCTTTATTTTACAGCATGAAATCGGTCGCATGGGGCGGGGAGGTGGGGGCGGAGGGAGGGGAGGGGAAATGGAGTTGGGGGGAAGCTGAGGGGGGAAGGAAGATTCCCGAGATGTGGGGGGGGACGGCCGGGGGGTAGCCAAGGGGGCGGCAGAGCACGGGGTGGGAGCTGCTGCCGGGAGGGAGCTCAGGGGAACGGGGCGGCAGCGGGGGGAGGGGCTCAGAGCCCCGGGGTGGATCAGCGCCCGGGGAATGGGGGTTAGAATCATAGAATCATAGACCAACCAGGTTGGAAGGGACCCATCGGATCATCAAGTCCAACCATTCCTATCAAACACTAAACCAAGTCCCTCAAGACCTCATCCACCTGTGCCTTAAACACCTCCAGGGAAGGTGACTCAACCACCTCCCCGGGCAGCCTATTCCAATGCCCAATGACCCTCTGTGTAAAAAACTTCCTCCTAATCTCCAGCCTAAATCTCCCCTGGCGGAGCTTGAGGCCATTCCCTCTTGTCCTGTCCCCTGGCACTTCGGAGAAGAGGCCAGCTCCCTCCTCTCTACAACCTCCTTTCAAGTAGTTGTAGGGAGTAATGAGGTCTCTCAGCCTCCTCTTCTCCAGGCTAAACAACCCCAGCTCTCTCAGCCGCTCCTCATAGGGCCTGTTCTCCAGCCCCTTCACCAGCTTTGTTGCTCTTCTCTGGACTCGCTCCAGAGCCTCAACATCCTTCTTGTGGTGAGGGGCCCACAACTGAACACAGGATTCAAGGAGCGAAGTGGTTCAAGGAGGTTGAAGTGGTTGCGGGGGGCAGCCAAGGGGAAACTCAGTGCCTTGTCGGTGTGTGTGCGGAGTGACGGGCAGGAGGGTGTCGGCTGGGAGGCGGGGCGGCAGCGGGAGGGGGCGGAGCTCAGGGCCCTTGAGGGGTTGCGGGGGGACTAAGGGGCAGGTCAGCGCCTGGGTCGGGGAGGAGAGCGGCGGAGGGTGCGGGGAGAGAGCCCTGGGAGGGGGGGAGCGGCGGCGGCGTTAGGGGTTCCCTTAGGGGAAACGAGGCGTTGGCGGCAAACCGCGCCCCACGAGAAGCCACGCCCCTCACGTAAGCCCCGCCCCATGGGGGAAGCCCACGCCCCTCCCGCAGGGAACCCCCCCGCCCCTCCTGTTAGCCCC
>JAUMJK010000728.1:0-79888 GCA_033558105.1 Coccyzus lansbergi | reverse complement strand
AGCAGCTGCTGGCCCCGCCCCCGCCGCGATCCTATAAAGGGCGGGGCCGCGCCGCGCGGGGGCGGTGCCCGGGTTCGAGTCCCGCGTCCTCCCGCTCCGCTCCCGCTGCGGCGCCCCCGCTCCGTTCCGCCCCGCTCCGCCGGGGGCTCGGCGGCTGCGGGTGAGTTGGCGGCAGGAGGGCAGGGCCGTGGCAGGGCTGGCGTCTCCGATCTGTGGCGGCGGGAGGGATGGAGGACTGAGGCTCGGGGTGGGGCGGTTGGCTGGGATCAGGCATCTCCGCGGGGCAGGGAGCAGCGAGGGGCAGGCGCGGAGCCGGTCGCGGGAAGGACGGGATGGAGGGGGCGGTAGGAGGGGCGGGGGTCCCGGTGTCCCCCGTGGGGCAGCGCCGGTGCCCGTTCCCTAGCCCCGCAGCGGCGGGAGGGCTGCCGGTCCCGGTCCCTGCCCGCGGGTGGTGCCCGCCCGGTCCCGGTCCTGGCCGGGGCTTGCGCGGCGCCGGGAATGCCTGACACGCAGCCTTCCCGGCGCTGGTGTCGTCTTACACGCCTTATATAGCCCGGGCCGGCCCGGGAGCACGGGGCCGGCCGCCGCTGCCCCGCCGAGCCCCGGGAGGGTCCGGTGGCCGCGGGTTGGGCCGGTGACAGCTGTCAGCGCAGCCCGAGGTCCCCTCCCTGCCCCGGCCTGGCGCTGAGTGCCCGGGACACCTCCCCTCGGGTGGCTCCTGCGCCGCTGCTGCCAACCCACCCGGCAAACACGGTTCCCACCCTTCCCTACCTGCTGCCGCTTCTTGCAGACTGGAACAGCCTCGTCTGTCAGCAGAGAGAGTTTCTGGGGTGCTGCGAGAAGGGCACGTGCTGGGTTTGGGGGAGCGGAGCCCCTTGACACCCCAGGCTCTGGTGCTGCTGGAGGAGATGCTGATGGATTTAGGTTCTATGCTGGTCAGGGTGGAGTTGCTGCTGGAAACGCGACCTGTTTCCTCCTGCCGGGCACCAGGCCACCTCCTCCCCTGCTCTCCCCATGTCCCATAACTCCAGGATGACCCCTCTTCCCTTTCAGAGATGGGTGACATGGAGTCCTACAAGGTGATGCTGACCGGGCCGGCACCCTGGGGCTTCAGGCTGCAGGGAGGGAAGGATTTCAGCATGCCCCTCTCCATCTCCAGGGTAAGAGAAGCTGAGACAGGTGACATCCCTCCTTTCCCTGCCTCTGCGCGTAGGAGTTGCAGTGGCTGCATCCAGGTGGCTGAGGCAGAGCTTTATGGGGGATGTGGAGGCGCCAGGGCCCCCAGCAGTGCCGGGTCTTGCCTCGTCTGGCTCTGCGGAACCTCCTCGGAGCCTTATCAGCTGCAGTCCAGCACGGTCGGGGGTGTTCCGGGCAGAGGACGGCAGCAGAGACATGAAATGCTGCATGGCCCCTGCGGAGTCATTCGGGATGCTGGGGGGCCCCTTCCGGACCATGCCCGCTCCAGGGGGGAAGCTGCTCTCACCAGCTCCGAGCTATGGATCCGGTTTCCCGGTCTCCAGTGCGGCACTGGGACCCGGCTTGTACCTTCCTGCTCTCCCTCCCCCTGCGCAGCTCCCAGCCCTGCATCTGAGGGAGGGGGAGAGAGGAGGAAATTTGTGCTGCTGCCTGTACTGCTGCCTGCATTGGGATATGTCTCCCTCTACAAACCCAGCCTGTTTCTCCGGTATAAGCAAGAGCTGTTGTGTTTCTAGCTGCTCGTGACTGAGACACCTGGTGTGAGCTGTTCTCAGCGCGATGCTTGCCCAGGCCAGGTCTAACCCCTGGGTGCTTGTGGGTCCTTGTCCCCAGGCAGGCTGACACCCTGGGTGGGCGCTGGTTGTGGCTCTGGCCATGGAATTGCCTTATAAGCCTTGGAATGTGACTGCATCACCCATGGCACTGACGCTCAGGGAGCTGGCGCAGAGGCTGCTTCTCGAAGGACAGCTTTACTCGTGGCACTGAGCACCACGTGTGGACCTGCCACCCGCATGAGCCGAGCAGCACGTGCCCGTCCCAGAGGGCACGGATCTCTGCAGCACCCCGACACGGAGCAGGGACCCCGAGGTCACGCCGTGTGAGGCTGGAGTTGCCGGTGCCGCTGCCCCAGGGCCTGCTGATCTCTGCCGAGCACGCAGAGACGGCTTCAGCCGAGTTTATTCTCTAAAAAATGTTTCTCTTGGCTGTGAGCCAGCGCTTAACAAAGGGTCTGGTCGGATGGAGGAGCCTTCCAGGGCCCAGGGCAGGGGCCTCGCGAAGCAACAGCTCCACAGTGCAGGCAGGTCAGTGCTGCCCTCGGGGTTTGGCTAACTCTGCTGCCCCAGGCAGGAGCGATGAGGGCATTCCCGGGGGATGTAGCCAGCTTGGGGGGGCTCTCTAGTGAGGCTGGGATGTGTGATGGAGCAGTGGATATATGGGAAGGGGTGAGACTGTACTGCTGTGCACGCCGGAGCCATCCCCAGCTGAAGCTCCTGCCTGGAGCACACCGCTGCCCTTGGCAGTGTTTGCCTTGGCTGTCTGGCCAGGTTTGGAGCTGCCGGAGCAGGCTGGAAGGAGGTGTCCTGTCCCAGCTTTGAGGGCTGCAGAGGATGGAGCCTTGCTTTATGGAGCCAGGAAGCACAGTGGGAAAGTGGCATTAGCACGTGCTTTGGATCTCTGCTGTGCCTATCACCATGATCAATCATCAATCATCATCAACATCAATCATTTGATGGGAATGATTGGACTCGGTGATCCGGTGGGTCTCTTCCAGCCTGGTGATTCTGTGATTCTAATCCATGATTGTTGATTTTGCATAGTCACACAAGTTTATATTTTAAATAAGCTTGAGATTAGGAGGAGGTTTTTCACACAGAGGGTCATTGGGCATTGGAATAGGCTGCCCAGGGAGGTGGTTGATTCATCTTCCCTGTAGGTGTTTAAGGGACGGGTGGATGAGGTCCTGAGGGACATGGGTTAGTGTTTGATAGGAATGGTTGGACTCGATGATCCCATGGGTCTTGTCCAACCTGGTTGTTCTATGATTCTCTGATGCTACTGGTTGAGCTGTGAGCTTCAGCTCCGAGGTCACACAAAAGAGGTGCCACCCTGTTCCTCTACGCGTGTGCCTCTCACAGCAAGGGGCTCCACTGGGCTCTTGATGCCTTGGCTGTGAGGTTATGGTCCTGCAGCTGCTTCTGAGCCAGAGTAAGGGCTGGCATCTGGTTTGTTGGATGCAGCGTAGCACATCCCAGCGTCTTCCAGCAGGGAAGAGAAGAACCCCTTGGTGCTGTGTGTGCTCTTGTGCAGCTGCCCTGCTCCCCCACGTGCTGGAGAGACTCTGTGCCGAGCCCTGTGCAGGGGCAGCCGATGGGCACCTCGCTGGGTGCAGATGGAGGTGCAGGAACAAAAGGCTGGCTGGGTGGAGAGGGGAGGAAGGAAGCCCTGGTTACCGGAGCAGTGGGAAGTGGGAGGGCTGGCACTGCCCTGGCTCCTGGCTGAGCTGGCACCTACCGAAGGGGTTTCCTGGCGTGGAGGTGGAAGGAGGGGGTAGTGCTGACTGGGCTGGGCGCGGCTGCGTGACACGGCCTGCTGCTCTCTCCCCTTCCCTGACGCCTGTGTGAAAACCTCTTGCAGCTCCTGTTCCTGCCTCCAAACCCACGCTGCTGCCCTGTGCCCTCCCCAGCCCTCCAGGGCTTGCAGCAGCGTGGCCAGCAGCTGGCTTGTGCCGCTTGCCACCCAGGGCACCCTCCTGTGCTGGGGAGGAGGAGCTGGTGCAGTGCAGCCTGGGGGCACTGGAAGGGATGCCCGTGTCCCGCTGGGGATGGCAGTGGGATGCAGGTGATACTGAGCCACAACCAGCCTGGATGTGGGGTTTGGCCTCACGTGAAGGGCTGATGCTGGCACAGGGAAGGGCAACACGGCTCCGGGTCGAGCCGGGCCCTGTGCACGGGCAAGGAGGGGCTGGGGCTTGGCAGGAGGGAGCTTTCAGCCCTCTGACGGTGCTGGGAATCTGGCTCACTCCTTTTATGTTCATGTCGAACAGGACTTGAGGAAATACTTGGTCTGGATCCAAGTGCCTCGAGTTCTTCCGTGCTAGAGGAGCAGGAATGGCTGCAGCCTGCCCACGTCTATCTGTCTGTCTGTCTGTCAGTGCCTGGGAGCTGCGTGTGGTGCTTAGGGCTCTTACTCGCCTTCAGCTGTGCCTCCCAGGTGGGAAGGGAGGGCAAACTCTCCTTCCAAGCACAGGGCTGGTGTTGAGCTGTGCTGGGAACAAGGCACATCCCTGGGCAGGTAGGGAAAGCCATAGACTGCACCACAGGTGGTGACTGCCCCAGTGGGACGAGGGCTGGGGGAGCGGCCTGGATGGGGGTGTCCTTGGGAAGGCTCCTGCTCCTCTGCAGGGATGAGGTAACGTCTGTGCCTGCTGGCACTGGGATGGGAGAGTGGGCGGCCGGGGGGAGTGCCCGGGGTGCCTCTCCTGTCCCCCTGCTCGCCCCCCGGCGCGGGGCTGGAAATGCCTGTGGTTTGCAGAGAGACGTGGGCTGCCTGACGAACCCTGACTCACCAGGCTCCTTTCCCACCCTGGGATGATTCTGAGGGGTGGCTGCCCCTCCTCCTGAGGCTGAGCCAGCACTGCCTCCACCACTTGGCGTCATGGGGATGGGGCCCTAGGGTGCTGACGTTGGCCCAGAGCCGTGCGGGAGAGCAAGGGCTGGGCAGTGCCATGAGGTAGTGCTGAGCCCTCTGCTGCTGCAGCAGGGAGGATGCTGCTCTGGGTTAATGTCCTGGGAAGAGGGGGGTGATCTGGGTGTCCCTATGTCCCCTGGGTCAGACCCGTATGGTGTCCTGTGCCCTGGCAGACCCCCATGCTTGTGGAGATGAGGGCGTCCCTCTGCTCCGTGTTGCCTCTCGGCTCTCCCTGACTCTCTGTCCTGCAGCTGACGCCAGGCGGGAAGGCAGCCCAGGCTGGCGTGGGAGTGGGTGACTGGGTGCTGTACATCGACGGGGAGAGCACCAGCTCCATGACGCACATCGAGGCTCAGAACAGGATCCGTGCTTGTGGGGACCGGCTCTGCCTCACCCTCAGCAGGTAGGATTCACAGGTCCTGCAAATTCACGGGTACTTCTGGGCCCCTCACCACACGAAGGATGTTGAGGCTCTGGAGCAAGTCCAGAGAAGAGCGACGAAGCTGATGAAGGGGCTGGAGAACAGGCCCTATGAGGAGCGGTTGAGAGAGCTGGGGTTGTTTAGCCTGGAGAAGAGGAGGCTGAGAGGAGACCTCATTGTTCTCTACAACTACCTGAAGGGAGGATGTAGAGAGGAGGGAGCTGGGCTCTTCTCCCAAGTGACAGGGGACAGGACAAGAGGGAATGGCCTCAAGCTCCGCCAGGGGAGATTTAGGCTGGAGATTAGGAGGAAGTTTTTCACAGAAAGGGTCATTGGGCATTGGAATAGGCTGCCCGGGGAGGTGGTTGATTCCCCTTCCCTGGAGGTGTTTAAGGCACGGGTGGATGAGGTCTTGAGGGACTTGGTTTAGCGTTTGATAGGAATGGATGGACTAGAAGATCCGATGGGTCCCTTCCAACCTGGTTGTTCTATGATTCTATGATTCTATGAAATGTGTGGGGGTCCCGGTGTAGCTTGAGTAGAGCCAGGTTCACCTCCTGGCGTCACCATCACTTCTCACTCAGGGCTTGGCAGCTCCTGGCTTGGTCCAAGGGCTCTGCTTGGCTGGATGGAGCTCAGCCTGGCTGCCAACCCCTACCTGCGAGCCATGGGGCGGTGACAGCAACCATGGCTCCCCTTCCTGGGTGATGCATCGCTGGGGTACCAGCCTCCTGGTTATGGCTGGACCAGTTCCAGCACCTGCCTGTCTGTCTCTTCTCTTGCAGAGCTCAGAACCACCTGGGGAAGGCACAGAAGGTACGTATTGCTCTTAGTGCTGCAGCAGCAGATCAGCCTTGTCTCAGGGGAGGGGACTTTCTGGGCATTGATATACAAATGGACTTTGCTACTGGGGCTCTTAGGCTTCTGGGGGACCAAGGAGCGTTTGGAGGGCTGGAAAACTCCTTGGTGGAGGAGCAGCTCTGACCTCCAGCACCAGAGGGGATCAGGGGGAGCAGGTTCAGCCCAGCGGGTGCTCTGTCCCCGGCTGCTGCCTCTCTGTGCCCCTCCTGGTACTGGGTTCAGGCAGGTGTGCAGAAAGCCTGATGCAGGGGAGGAGGCCAGGCACTCACAGCACATGTTTGCTGTGCTTGGGGAGTGCCCTGGCGTGGGGAGGCAGGGCTGGGGCCAGTGAACAGTTGCTTCTGGACAGAAGCCGCCTGCATGCGTTCAGCTTGGTACCGTAGGACAGCTGTAACCGACATGTGTGCATGCACTGCCCTGCCACAGGCAGCATCAAGCGTTGAGGGTACTTACTAATCCTCCAGCAGCCCTCGGGCTGGGCTTGTGACCTGCTGTCGCTGGGCTGGGTGCCCTGTGGAGAAAGGTGCCAGCCCGGCAGAGCCCAGAGCCCGAGGCGCACGTGCTGTCTGGCTTTCCTACCTGGCTGGCTGCTGCGCTGCCTGGCCCAGTGCTGCCCCTTGCATGCTGCTTGACGTGTGAGCCCGTGTCTGTGTGTTTTGTCTCGCTCAGGACTCACTCCCCTGCTCTGAACCCCTGAAATATAACTTCGCACCCAGCACCGCCCTCAACAAAACCGCTCGGCCCTTCGAGGCCAGCTCGCCTCCGAACCCACGGCCCGGGCTGGTGACGAAACCTGTGACGTACACGCCCCTGGGGCCCGCCTGCTCCCCCCAGCACAATGGGTATGTTGCTGTCTGTCCTGCTCCCCGAAGACCAGGGGGAGCCTGCTGCCCGGCCCTGCTGTGCCTTGCATGCCAGGCGCCCATGGGTGGGAGTGGGTGACAGTGCTGGGGTGCCCTGGTGCTGAGGTGGCACTGCAGGACTGCCACCCATGGGCACACACGGCCACGCACTCCTCCGTCCTTTATTGGTGGATGTGTCAACCTGCAGGGAGCCCCGTAGGGCACAGTGGTTGTGGCAGGACTCTGGTGGCATCTGCAGTGGCAGAGAGGCAGTGGCTGTGTTGTGGCTACCAGTGATACTCTGCTGGTTATGTGGCTACCAAGATGGGCCTGATAAAGGGGAGCCCTGCGCAGTGCCATCCTCGACCTGCTCACAGGGAAGGAGCTCCTGTCTCTGCAGGCTTCCCACCTGGCTGCTGTGTGTTTGGCAGCTGCCAGTCGCTGCCTTCCCTGCCAGGAGCTGCCGTGGTGCCCTGACACTGGGCACTGGGGAGGGGATGTGGCCCTGGCTACCCTGGGCACCCAGGCATGTTTTGGGGCTGAGGGAGACATGGTCTAGTCACCAGTATCTACCCCCACTGCCCACTATGCTCCCAGCGCTGGACAAGCTGGGTGTGGGGCCTGAGGGCAAGGGGACTGGTGCAGGTGTAGGTGACTTCTGGAAACTTTTCGGGTGCTGCGGGTCTAATTTCACTTTCCTTTTTCTTTCTTTCTCTCTTCCCTTTCTCTTTCCCTCTCCCTTACAGGTGCTGAGCCTTGACAAGTCAGTAAGCCTTTTGCCTCTTCTCTCTATTCTCCCTGCATGCCTCCTCCCTGCTGGTGCCCCATTCTCTGGGGCTGGGCCAGCCTGGGAAAAGCAGCACATGCTGCTCTGCCCACATTGATGGCTCAATCCTGGCAGCAAACTGTCCTGATCCTGCAGGGCAAGCGCTACCTGTTGCTGCCGGCTGCTGGGGCCCTGGAACATCCTCACGCGTGGTCCCATCCTTCCTCCCTGGGCAAGAGCCACCGGGCTGTGCTGGGCACCCTGCCCGAGGCCAGGCTGGCAGGTGGCACCCTAGTTGGTATCATAGGTCTTCACTGGGCTCCCATGCAGCTCCCCTGCTGGTGTATTTTTGACCTTGGCTTATTCTTGCCCTGTGCTTGGCCCTTCTGGCCCTTGAGACTAGTCTCATGCTGGCACAGTCAGTACAGAGTCTGTCCTTAAAGGATCCTTCCTATGTGGAGGAGGAGTAGGGGATCTGGGGAGTAAGGCAGCATGCCGTGTCCAGGTACTCCTGTTCCTGAGCAGGTGTGGGGCAGCCTCGGGGAACCGATGCCGTTAGGATCCCTCAGACTTGACAGATGACTCTGTCACTCACAGGCAGCCCCCGCAGCCGCTGGAGTCCCCCAGCACCCCCGTGTGTGACCCCATGAAGCTGCGGCTGATAGAGGATGCTGAGGGCTGGCAGACCCGCACCGGCACCCCCCAGTCCCGCTCCTTCCACAAACTGGCCCGTCTGGTGGGCGCAGACAGCAGTAAGTTCCTGCAGGGCCTGACAGTGCCCGAGGGTGCCCAGCTTTGCCAGGGCAACCGGAGCCAGAGAAAGGCTGTAGTGGCACCGGAGCGTTGGTTTTGCTCTGTGTGGCCCCTCTGGAGCAGCCGAGCTGTCTGGAATGCCAGGGGCTGTGTGCGGGCTCGTGGTGCCACTGGGCTGGGGCTGAGCTCTGCCCCTTTTGGGGCAGGAGGGCAGCGGGAGAAGTCGGATTTTGTTCCCTTCCCTTCCTGCTGTCTCTGGGCCTTGGTTGCTGCTGACTGACTCTGTCTCCTCCCTTTCTCTTGTGCTGCTATCAGTGGAGGATGATGAGGATGAGCTTGTTCAAAAGCCCAGGTAAGGGGAGCGTGTGCCAGGGCGCAGCAGGAGCCATGGGGGTGCCCAGGTGGGACTCAGCCCACCTGGGTGGTTTGCACTTGCTGCTTGCAGTGACTCCAGGGAAATTCTTTGCCCTGTTACTTATTCTTCTCTCTTCTCCTCCTCTCTTCTCCCATTCCCTCTCTGTCCTCTCCCCAGAGCTGGGCTGTTGGCAGAGTCCACCACGTGCTCACCTCACAACAGGCACTGGTAGCACTTGGCCACTGCTCTGACCGTCACCTCAGGAGGGTCCTGCCCAGGCACCTGGCAGCCAGGCAGGTTGTCCCTAAACCAGGTTGTCCCTGTGCTGGCTGTGCCTGGCGGGACCCACTGAGCACTGCTGGCATGGAATTGGGGAGGCTGAGCGGCACCATTACTGCTTGATCCAATGGGATCTGGAGAGGAGGCTGGTGGCACTGGCTACAACTTGCTGGGGGTGTTGGGAGTTGCTGGGCAGCTCCCGCACCTGGGGCACAATGTCCCGTGATCCTGGCATGGGACAGAGCCGGGTGAGTGTCGTTGGCTTATCCGTGAGGTTGGGGACTGGCTGAGAGCCTTGGTCTGGAGGGAATGCTGCTGGCTTCTCTGTGGGGCTCAAAGGGTGCACACAGGAGGGATGCGCTGAGCCACGGATCAATTGCTGACTGTTGTGCCGCCAATTTTTTCCGATACCACAGGGATGCCCATGGGTCCATCTGGGGGACAGGGCAGCAGTGGTGAGTGCTGGGTCTGGCGAGGGGATTGGTGTCTGTAAGGGCACTGTTGGGAGTGCTGCTCTTTGCTGAAGTAGGGTCCGTGCGTGGTGCCTGCTGAGCACCTGCCCTCTGTCCCTCGCAGGCAGCCCCCAGAGCCACCGGAGCCTCCCAGCACTCCTGTGTGTGACCCTGGGAAGTTGAGGCTGATGGAGGACGCTGAGGGCTGGCAGCCTCGCACCGGGACCTCCCAGTCCCGCTCCTTCCTCAAACTGGCCCAGCTGGTGGGCACAGATGTCAGTAAGTTCCCACAGGGCCCAGTATGGCCTGAAGGTTCTGGACTTTGCTGCTTCTGCTAGGGAGCCAGAACCCAGTAGAGGCTGTGGGGTGACATGGCACTGGGGGTTTGGTTGTGGCCCCAGTGCAGCCCTTGAGGAGGCTGTGCTTTGTGTGGGCTCTTGGTGGAGCCGCTGGGCTAGGGCAGGAGGGTGGTGGGAGGAGAGGTTGGTTTTCTTGCTTTTCCCTTCCTGCTGTTCCTGGGTCTTGATTGCTGCTGATTGACTCTGTTTCCCCCTTTTCTCTCGTGCTGCACTCAGTGGAGGATCGTGAGGATGAGCTTGTTCACAAGCCCAGGTAAGGGGAGCACGTGCCAGGGTGGCAGCAGGAGCTGTGCATGGAGCTGCCTGTCCCAGGCAGGTCTTTGAGCACTCCTGGCTCCTAGCTGGGAAGGCTGAGCTGCCCCTTGGCCTCTCAAGCATATGAACACTGCAGGAGGGTGATGGCACTGAGAAAACCTGGCTTAGGGGTGTTGGGAGGTGCTGGGCAGTGCCTAGTCCTTGGGTACAAGGGCCCATGATCCTGGTGCGGGCTGCAGGTTGGCCAAGCAGATCTGGGTGAGGGCCACCAGGTGGTTCACCCTTGTGGTCACTGCTTGCAATGATTCTGAGGAAGTTTTACTCTTTCTTCTATCCTCTCCTCCTTTGTTCTCCCATTCCCTCTCTGTCCTCTCGCCAGAGCTGAGGTGTTGGAGCTGCAGAGCTCACCCCATGACAGGCACTGGTAGTGCTGAGCCACTGCTTTGGCCATCACATCAAGAGGGTCCTGCCCAGGCACCCACCAGCGAGGTGATCCCTAAATTGGATGTCTCCGTGCTGCATGTGCTGGGCAGGACCTGCTGGGCACTGTTGGCACCAGGCTGTCCCGGTCACCTTGTGGGGGACAGTGGTGGCACTGGTGACACTTTGCTGGGGGTGTCAGGAGATGCTGGGCAGCACCTGGACCTGGGGTGCGATGTGCCATGGGCTGTGACGTGGCTGCAGGGCTGGTCAGGAGTGAACACTGCTGGCATCTTTATGAAGCTCTTGCCTCTGTGGGGCTGTGTGTGTGTATGGGAGGGATGCACTGAGCCACGGGTCAACTGCTGACTGTTGTGCCGCCGTTTTTTCCAATGCCACAGGGATGCCCGCCGGTCCAGCTGTGGCACGGGGGAGCAGCGGTGAGTGCTGGGGCCCAGTGAGGGTGCAGGCGTGTTTGAGGGCACCTTTGGAATCGGTGCCCTGACAAAGCAGGATCTGTGCATGGTGCTGGCTGAGCACCTGCCCTCTGTCCCTTGCAGGCAGCCTCCGCAGCAGCTGGAGCCTCCCAGCACTCCTGTGTGTGACCCTGGGAAGTTGCGGCTGTTAGAGGATGCTGAGGGCTGGCAGCCCCGCACTGGGACCTCCCAGTCCCGCTCCTTCCTCAAACTGGCCCAACTGGTGGGCACAGATGCCAGTAAGTTCCTGCAGGATGTGGTGGTGCCTGGATGCCTGGTTTGTCATGGTAGCTAGAATTTTGTAGAGGCCATGGGGTGATGTGGCACTGGGTGCTTGGTTGTGGCCCTAGTGCAGCCCTTGAGGAGGCCGACCTCTGTGTGGGCTCGTGGTGGAACCTCTGAGCTGGGGCC
The DNA here is from genome assembly GCA_033558105.1 of Coccyzus lansbergi. Taxonomy (NCBI): domain Eukaryota; kingdom Metazoa; phylum Chordata; class Aves; order Cuculiformes; family Coccyzidae; genus Coccyzus; species Coccyzus lansbergi. The sequence goes on along the minus strand of JAUMJK010000728.1, from coordinate 68,573 downwards.
ATGCTCTGCCCTGGCCAGGCAGAGCTGTGCTCTGAGGCAGGAGAGCGGTGGGAGGAGAGGTCAGTTTTGCTTCCCTTCCCTTCCTGCTGTCTCTGGGACTTGGTTGCTGCTGACTGACTCCGTCTCCTCATTTCTCTTGTGCTGCACTCAGTGGAGGATCACGAGGATGAGCTTATTCAAAAGCCCAGGTAAGGGGAGTGTGTAGCAGGGCACAGCAGGAGCCGTGGGGGTGCCCAGGTGAGACTCAGCCCACCTGGCTGGTTTGCACTCACTGCTTGCAGTGACTCTGGGGGTGCTCTTTGCCCTGTTGCTGATTCTTCTCCTTCCTGCTCCTCTGTACTGTCCCTCCCTCGAGAGTCAAGCTGAGCCACACCATGGGCACTGTCAGTGCTCAGTCGCTGCTCTGACCATCACATCAGGAGGGTCCTGCCCAGGCATCCGCCCACCAGGCAGGATGTCCCCAGATTGGATGACCCTGCACTGGACTGTCCCTATGCTGGGAGTGCCAGGCAGGACCCACTGGGCACTGCTGGCACCAAGCTGAGGAGGCAAAACTACACTGAGCTGTCCTGGTCACTGTGCAGGGACAGTGGTGGCACTGGTGACACCTTGCTGGGGATGTCAGGAAACACTGGGCAGCACCTGGACCTGGGGTGCGATGTGCCATGGGCTGTGACGTGGCTGCAGGACTGGTCAGGAGTGAACACTGCTAGCGTCTTCATGAAGCTCTTGCCTCCGTGGGGCTGCGTGTGTGTACGGGAGGGATGCACTGAGCCACGGGTCAACTGCTGACTGTTGTGCCGCCGTTTTTTCCAATGCCACAGGGATGCCCGCCGGTCCAGCTGTGGCACGGGGGAGCAGCGGTGAGTGCTGGGGCCCAGTGAGGGTGTAGGGGTGTTTGAGGGCACCTTTGGAATCAGTGCCCTGACAAGGCAGGATCTGTGCATGGTGCTGGCTGAGCACCTGCCCTCTGTCCCTCGCAGGCAGCCTCCGCAGCAGCTGGAGCCTCCCAGCACTCCTGTGTGTGACCCTGGGAAGTTGCGGCTGTTAGAGGATGCTGAGGGCTGGCAGCCCCGCACTGGGACCTCCCAGTCCCGCTCCTTCCTCAAACTGGCCCAGCTGGTGGGCACAGATGCCAGTAAGTTCCTGCAGGGCCTGATGCTGCTTCCTTATGATTTTTCCCCACTTGACTGGGGCAGCCAGAACCACTTGTTGGTAGGGTCTGGGGTGGGGATGTCACTCTGAGGGGCTGGTTTTGGACCCGATCCTGTCCTCCAGGGAGGCTGCGTTGCGCGGGGCAGTGCGAGGGCTCGTGATGGTGCTGCTGGGCTCGGGCTGGGCTCTGCCCCATGGTCGTGCACTGAGACAGGAGGGCAGTGGGAGGAAAGGATGGGTTTTATCCTTTCTCTTCCTGATGTCCCTGGGCCTCCATCGCCACTGACTGACTGTCTCCTCCTTTCTCCCCCCCAACCCCATGCTCAGTGGAAGATCATGATGATGTGTTTATTAAAACCCCCAGGTAAGGTGAGCGTGTGCAGCAGGGTGCTAGGGGACTGCATGTCCTGGGTAGGACCCACTGGGCATTGTTGGCACTGATCTAGGCACGCTGAGCTGGGATGTGGTGTCCTGGAAGGAGCAGGTCAGGGTCAGCTAGTGGCAGTGGCAAAACCTTGCTGGGGGTTTTGTGATGTTTTCGGCACCTGGGGAACAGCGTCCCGTGAGCCTGACGTGGGGCTGCAGGGTGGGTGGGCAGAACTGAGGAATATTACTGGCTGGGATGGGAGATAAGGCTGGGGCAGAATGTTCCTTGCCCCACGCAGCTGGGCAGGGGTGATGCCAGCACTCCTTTTTTGCCTTCATCCCTCCACAATGCCTCCTGCCCTGGTGCCCTGACTGTTGGGACCCAGCTTTGCCTGGTTTGTTCTGCTTCTGGTTTTGAAGCTGTCTTCTTGTCTTCACCATGGAGAGGCACAGAGCCACTGCCTCTTCCTCTGTCCGTGTCTTCTCTCTTGGCTGCGCTGTGCCTCTCCAGCCCGGCTCACCTTACCTGCTCCCAGTCCCGATGCTGGCGGGCATGGGAGATCCCTGCCCGTGCCCCATTCTGCTAGAGCTCAACCCCAGAGCTGAACCCCAGAGCACCCCGTGCTGGGTAAGGCCTAGGCCCCTCAGCGCCCTGATGAGTGACCATCACGTGTGAGCAGGCAGCCAGGGTCTGCGGTCTCTGGGGTCCCTGGTCAGTCTGGAGCCTGCGCTCCTGCTGCTCCCCAGAGCACCGCAATGGGTGCCAGAGACCTCGAGGGTGCTGTGTCTCTGCGGTGCTTGGCTTGGTATCCCGTCACCAAACCAGCTGCCAGCCGGGCACAGGGGCTTGGCTGGCTCCTGCCTGCTTGTCGATGGGAGGAGGGCGCTGCCTGCACACACAGCCCCGCTGGGCACTGGAGGTGAGCGCAGCAGGCTGGGTTAACTGCTTGTTCTGTAGCCAGGTCTCGGTGCTGGATCCATCCCCTGGAGCCACGATGAAGACGGAGCCAGGACTGGGTGAGCAAAATGTTTCCTCTGGGCTGAGGGGGAAGAAGAGCAGGGGTGCTGGGGGATGCTGCTAGCACAGCCGCAAATGTTGCGAGGGGGCTGCTGAGGGATTGGGAGCACTGTACTTGAAATATGTGCGTGCGTGCAGCCCCCAGGACCCCCACCGCCACCCCTGGCCCTGCTAGCCGCCCTCCCTGGGCTGTGGACCCCTCGTTTGCTGAGCGCTACGCCCCGGATAAGACGAGCACGGTGGTGAGCAAGCACAGCCAGCCGGCCACGCCGACCCCCATGCAGAACCGCAGCTCCATCGTGCAGGCAGCCCAGCAAGCCCCCGAGGGGCCCGGCCGCACGCCCCTCTGCTACAAGTGCAACAAGGTCATCAGGTGAGCCCTGGCCACCACTGCCCACGCGCTGGCATCCTGGGCTCTGGCATAGCTGACGTGGCTCTGTCCTGCCGCAGGGGACGCTACCTGGTGGCGCTGGGACATTATTACCACCCCGAGGAGTTCACCTGCTGCCAGTGCAGGAAGGTGCTGGATGAGGGCGGCTTCTTCGAGGAGAAAGGCTCCATCTTCTGCCCCAAGTGCTATGACACGCGCTACGCACCCAGCTGTGCCAAGTGCAAGAAGAAGATCACTGGGGTGAGTGCCTCTCAGCCGGCTCCACACCTCCTGCCCTTGCTACCCTCTCAGCTGTGGGTGCCTGGCTTTGTCCCTTCCCAGCCTGATCGCATCCCATGGGATCCTTTGTCCCTTTCTGCGCTGGGTGAGGCTGCCCTGCAGTGCAGGGTGGTCTGTCCTTGCTGACACCGATTCCCCTCCAGGAGGTCATGCACGCACTGAAGATGACCTGGCATGTGCAGTGCTTCACGTGTGCTGCCTGCAAAACTCCCATCCGCAACCGTGCCTTCTACATGGAGGAGGGACAGCCCTACTGCGAGAGAGGTAGGACCCAGGGGCCCCGGGTGTCACCCTGTTATGGCCCTGAGGTGCCAGGTATCACTGGGGCCCAGCCGCTGCCCGGTGGAGTGGAGGATGAGCTGCCCTGCGCTGCAGGGCTCCCTTTGGGCCATGGGGGATGCAGGGATGCTCTACCGGCAGCCCTGAACCCTCCATTCCGGTCCTCTCTGGCTGCTGGGTAGTGCCATTGCTCCCATGTTGCCATGGCAATGAGGAGGATGTACATCAAAGGCAAGTGCTGCATCCTGGGAGGTGAGGTTTGCCTCCTCCCTGTGCCAGGTGGCAACCGGGGCCACCCTGCACAGAGCAGGCGTCTCCCTTGGGTGTCTTGGGCATCATCTGCTGGGGCTGGCAGCGGGTTGTCCCGAGGCTGTGCCTGTGGGATCCTGGCTGTGCTGCAGACCTGCTTCCCTGGCATGAGGGGCTGGGGAATGCCTACCTGGTCTCTGCCTCTCCTCCCAGACTATGAGAAGATGTTTGGTACCAAGTGCCGTGGCTGTGACTTCAAGATTGACGCTGGGGACCGGTTCCTGGAGGCGCTGGGCTTCAGCTGGCATGACACTTGCTTCGTCTGTGCGGTGAGCCATGTGCCCCCTCCTCTGCTGCTGCTGGGGCTGTGGCTCTTTGGGGCAGTCGTGCCCTCTGTGGGGTCTCTGTGCCATGAGGTTTTCCCTGCTTGGGTCTGTGGTGCTGGCTCAGGACCTCTGACCCTCCTGCTCCCTTGGCGACACCAGTGCTTGTGCTCTGGCCTGTTGGAGGGTACCTGGGGGCTGTCTCAGCCCCCCTGATCTGACTGCGCTGTCCTCCCCAGATCTGCCAGACCAACCTGGAAGGGAAGACATTCTATTCCAAGAAGGACAAGCCGCTCTGCAAGAGCCACGCTTTCTCCCATGTGTGAGGGGCAGGTGTTCAGCTGTGCCCACGCATGCCCCTGGCCCCGCATGCTCCTCTCCCCACCCCTGCTTCCCCCAGGGAGCTAGGCTGGGCCCTCACCCCTTCCCCTTGCTCCTGCCTCTTCCCTGGCAGCTCCTGGCCCTTCTCCACCTGGATGCGGTGCTAGGTCCAGAGCCCTTTAGAGCTGGGTGGCTTATTCTGTGTCCCCCTGACTGGCCGTAGGAACCCTGAGGTGACACTGCATGAGTCTTGTCCCTGAGCCACGCAGCGTGGTGGCTGTGGCTATGCCGAGGCTGGAGTTGAGGAGGATGTGGCACAACAGGGCTGCTCCCTTGCAGCTCGGTGCCAGGGCAGGGACACTCCTGGCACATCCCTGAGTGGCTGAGGACCAGCCCCCAGCCTCCTGCCAAGCTCTCCCCACATTCCCTGCTGTGTGCTTAGTGCACAGGGATGGACACTCAGCTCTGCTCACCCACTGGGCTGCCCTACAAACTCCTGCAGTGGTTTCCTACCCCGGCTGCATGCCAGGATGGTCTGTGCCCCCTATCCCCCACCCAGCTGTCCTGTTGCTGCCCCAGGGTGACACGTGACAGTCCCCGAGCCTGGCCATGTACCCAGCTTGCCCCAGCCCTGTGTGTGCTGGGGGCCAGTTGGCCAGAGGCTCCTATCAAAAAGTGCTCTGCCACCACCATCCCAGGCCTGTAAATGCCTCTCCTAAACCCACACTCTCTGGTCCGGCTGCCACTGTTGTAGCCACGGTGCTTTTAGTGCCTTTAATAAACACTTCTCTGCAAGTGCCGCCTGTCTCAAGGCCTGTGGTTTTGCCAAGTGAGGTGTGGCTGGCTGGGAAGGTCATGCTCAGCCCTCACCCCATTCCCGTCCAGGGTCTGACTCAGCTCTTTCCAACTTTCCAGGGCAAATCTTTGCCTCCAATTCTTGCTCCTCTGCCTGCCTCAGCCAGGCCAAGTCCCTTTTGTTACCTGGGTTGTCCCTCTCACCCAGGGAGGTGATTGAGTCACTTTCCCTGGAGATGTTTAAGGGATGAGTGGACGAGGTGCTGAGGGACATGGTTTAGTATGTGATAGGAATGGTTGGACTCGATCCAGTGGGTCTTTTCCAACCTGGTGATTCTATGATTCTATAGAAGGCAAGACCACTAATGGAGGCAGCAATTATTCTTGGGGGGCGAAGCTGCAGTAAGGGGAAAGGGGGAAGGTGTTGGAGCCTGCAGGGCGTTCCTGCTGTGCTGGCTGCATCCCCCAGCCCTGGCTCTGCCCTGGCCCCGTGTCCTGTACAGGGGACAAGAAGTCATGGGCCACGTGCACCAGCTCTGGGCGGGCTCCAGTGTAGAGCAGCCAAGCGTTTGCTTACGCGATGCAGCTGCTGTCCCGAAGGACGGGTGCGAGGCCATGCCGGCACCGCCGGCTGGAACAGGCTCGGGGTTAGAGGGTGTGGGGAACAGCCACTCCTCCCGCTCTGGCAGCTGGAATGGTCATTAATAATTGCAGCTCTTACCATGATGAGCAATTGTAAGGAAAATCTTCTTGCTAATGTACTGGAAGGTTCTGCCGGGGGCAGCAGCCGGCTACGGAAAGCCAAATGCCTCCTGGCATCACGTCTCTCAAGTGCCACGTCTCCCTGGTGCCAGCTAGAGGAGAGCTGTTAAAGACGAGAAGGGGAAAGTGGGAGTGATGGAGAGAGGCTGAAGCTGGGACAGGCTCTCGGGATGGGGCGTAGGTGGGTGCTGGGATGGTCACACCAAAGAGCAGCAGGACACAGCTATGAAAAAGGACAGGAGTAGCCGGTGCCTGCCTGGCAGGGCTGGGCTGAGCAGGGATGTTGTCAGTGCCCAAGCGTGAGTCCCAGCTGTGCAGCCAAGGTCAGGGGAAACGCAGGGCAAGGTGAGTGCGGCCCACGTGAGCAGCCAGCCCTGGCTCAGCCACGACAGCAGCCCACGAGCAGAGGGCAGGGGGAGGCAGCCGTGTGGGACGGAGGCTGCTGGGGTGGCAGGAGCCGGGAACCGGTTGTACCAGCTCAGCCCCAGGGCACCTGGTCTTGGAGAGGGCGCGGGGCAGGGCAGCGGTGCCACGGCCAGCCTGCCTCTCGCTGAGGGAGAGCCCAGCATCTCCTTTGTGCTCCTACAGGGCCTGTACCAGCGGGAGGCTCGGCCCCTTCTGCTCGGCACCCTGTTGACTCTGGTCCCTACCGATGACGCCTTGGCACCCTCTTGCCTCTGGTCCCTATAATGATGCCTCTCCCACCCAAGGCTCCTCTGTGCTTTTCTGCGCACCATGTGCGGAGCTTGTGCAGAGGCAGCGGAAGGAGGGTCTGGTCTCGGGTGGGCTGCGGAGGTGGAGCCCGGGGAGGGGCTGCAGCCAGGCTGCTCGAGAACAAAGCCTGGCGGCAGCAGCCTCGCAGCTCCCACCGTGGCCCTGAGCGAGATCCCACCGCATCCACCCCCAAAAGGCAGCTGAGCCGCTCGTGGGGCGCCGGCCGCAGCCCTGGCCCCCGCAGCCCTGGCCCCCGCAGCCCTGGCCCCCGCAGCTGCTCAACAGCTGCTCAAACAGAGCCTCTTAGGGCGGCTCCGGCTCGGAAATGCTGGTGTGAGGAGGGCTTCGGGGGCACAGGCAACACAAAGCGTGACTCTGACACGCTCTGTGTCCCACTGAGCTCGAGGGCCTTGTTCCCAAGTTGCTCGGAAGGTTGGGGAAGGACTACGCTAGCATCTGCCCCGAGCAGGGCTCAGAGCCTGTGTGCCACTCGGGCACAGCCATCCTGTTTTGGGGTGGGAGGCAGGAGGGGGCAGTGGGTGCAGGACCCACCCAGGCACAGCCATCCCCCCAATCCTGTTCTGGGGTGGGAGGCAGGAGGGGGCAGTGGGTGCAGGACCCATCCAGGCACAGCCATCCCTTCAATCCTGTTCTGGGGTGGGAGGCAGGAGGGGGCAGTGGGCGCAGGACCCATCCAGGCACAGCCATCCCTTCAATCCTGTTCTGGGGTGGGAGGCGGGAGGGGGCAGTGGGCACAGGACCCATCCAGGTGCACCCCTGGAGGATCAAGCCCTCCATAGATCCTTGTGTGGATTGGTGCAAAGGGCAACTTTTGGGTTCACACAAAGGTAAAACCTTGAAGGGATGCTGTCACCCACAGTCGGGGAGCATCCTGAGGGCACCAGGGGCAGGAATGGAGGGGCAGGGGGGGCTGCACAGTGGCCCCACAAAGGCTGCGTCCACCCACACCTTGCGTGGCACAGACTACACACGGGGATGTGGGGCTGAGCCATGGTGCCGTGTCTGGGAGAGCAAACCTTGGGGCACAGGGGCTCGGGGAGCTGAGGGCACGGTGGAGCCGCTGTGCTGTGTCCCCAGCCTGGAGGGACCGTGGGGCCGGGGCTGCAGAGGAGCATCTAGAATGGGGGGGTGCCAGGGGCCCTGGGCAGGGCTCCTGCAGGATATCAGTTCCAGGGTATAGGTTTCTGGGGTGCAGGGTGCCTAGGCAGGGGCGACACAGGGTTCTGGGGTGTAGGATGCCAGGCATAAGAGCATCGAGCCTGGGGTGCAGGTTTCTGGGGTGCAGGGTCCCTGGGCAGGGGTGGCACAGAGTGGAGGGTTCTGGGGTGCAGGATGCTAGTGTCTGGGGTGCAGGTTTCTGGGGTGCAGGATGCTGGTCTCTGGGGGGCAGGTTTCTGGGGTGCAGGGTCCCTGGGCAGGGGTGGCGCAGGGTGGAGGTTTCCGGGGTGCAGGATGCTGGTCTCTAGGGTGCAGGTTTCTGGGGTGCAGGATGCTGGTCTCTGGGGGGCAGGTTTCTGGGGTGCAGTGTCCCTGGGCAGGGGTGGTAAAGAGTGCAAGGTTGTAGGGTGCAGGATGCTAGTCTCTAGGGTGCAGGTTTCTGGGGTGCAGGAAGCTAGTCTCCAGGGTGTAGGTTTCTGGGGTGCAGGGTCCCTGGGCAGGGGTGACAAAGAGTGCAAGGTTCTGGGGTGCCGGTTTCTGGGGTGCAGGGGCGACACAGGGTGGAGGGTTCTGGGGTGCAGGATGCTGATGCCAGGGTGCAGTTTTCTGGGGCGCAGAGTCCCTGGGCAGGGTTGGTGCAGGGTGGAGGCTTCTGGGGTGCAGGTTTCTGGGGTGCAGGGTCCCTGGGCAGGGTGGCTCAGGGTGAAGTGTTCTGGGGTGCAGGATGCTGGTCTCTAGGGTGCAGGTTTCTGGGGTGCAGGGTGCCTAGGCAGGGGTGACACAGGGTGGAGGGTTCTGGGGTGCAGGATGCTGATCCCAGGGTGCAGGTTCCTGGGGTGCAGGGTCCCTGGGCAGGGGTGACAAAGAGTGCAAGGTTCTGGGGTGCAGGATGCTGGTCTCTGGGGTGTAGGTTTCTGGGGTGCAGGGTTCCTGGGCAGGGGTGACAAAGAGTGCAAGGTTCTGGGGTGCCAGTTTCTGGGGTGCAGGGTGCCTAGGCAGGGGTGACACAGGGTGGAGGGTTCTGGGGTGCAGGATGCTGATCCCAGGGTGCAGTTTTCTGGGGCGCAGAGTCCCTGGGCAGGGTTGGAGCAGGGTGGAGGCTTCTGGGGTGCAGGTTCCTGGGGTGCAGGGTCCCTGGGCAGGGTTGGTGCAGGGTGGAGGCTTCTGGGGTGCAGGTTTCTGGGGTGCAGGGTCCCTGGGCAGGGGTGGCTCAGGGTGAAGGGTTCTGGGGTGCAGGATGCTGGTCTCTGGGGTGCCGGTTCCCGGGGTGCGGGCTGCCGGTGGCGGGCGGGGGTGCCGTCGGGGAGACCCGGGGGCGCGTTGGGGGCCGGGGCGGGGGCGGGGGCCGGGCCGGGGCGGGTTGGGGTTGGGGCGGGGGGGGGGGGGGGGTGTCGCTGCCGTTCGCGGCGCTAGGACCGGGCGCGGCGGCGGGCGGAGCCTCCCCGGCGCTCGCCCCTCCGCCCGGCCGCTGCGGCAGAGCCTGGGAGGCGGGCAGGCGGCCGGTCCCTCCGGTCCCCCCGGCAGCATCCCCAGCCCAGCCCCGCCATGGCCGGCGTCGGCTTCGCGGCGCACCGCCTGGAGCTGCTCGCCTCCTACCAGGACGTGATCGGCGAGGACAGCCCCACCGACTGGTGAGCGCGCTCCCGCCGCCGCCCCTTTGTCCGCCGCCGCCCTTTGTGCGCCGAGCCGCCCGGTACCGGCGGCCGCGCCCCCCGCCGAGCCCCCCCCCCCGCCATCCTCCCCTAACGGCGGCCCCGGCGCACAAAGACGGGCAGGGCAGGGCGGGGCGGGGCGGCGGCGCTCGTCCCGGTGCCCGCACCTGCCCGGGGCGCGGTCCCCGCTTTGTCCGCCCCGCACGTGCGAGCGCCGGCACCCGCCGCGCGGGTGGGGGGGGGGGGGGGGTCCCCGGGGCTGGGCCCGGGCCCCCTCGCCATTGTCTGCGGCCGCTGCAGAGCACGGGGACACCCGGACCCTCCGGAGCTGGGGGCCGAGCATCCTTCCCCTCCCCGGCCCTTCTATCTCGGGGGGGCTGAGCGTCCCCCCCAAGCCTCTCCAGCTCTGGGGGGTTGAGCATCCTTCCCCTCCCCGGCCCTTCTATCTCGGGGGGGCTGAGCGTCCCCCCCCTCAAGCCTCTCCAGCTCTGGGGTCTGAGCATCCCCCCCAAGCCTCTCCAGATCTGGGGGGGCTGAGCATCCTTCCTCCCCAGCCCCTTCAGCTCTTGGAGGCTGAGCATCCTCCCCCTGGGGTTCTCCAGCTCTGGGGGGCTGAGCATCCCCCCCAAGCCTCTCCAGCTCTGGGGGGCTGAGCATCCTTCCTCCCCGGCCCCTTCAGCTCTGGGGGTCTAAGCGTCCTCCCCCTGGGGTTCTCCATCTCTGGAGGTCTGAGCATCCTTCCTCCCCAGCCCCTCCAGCTCTAGGGGGCTGAGCGTTCTACCCCCAGCCCCCTCCGGCTCTGCGGGCTGAGCATCCTCCCTCCCGGCCCTTCCATCTCTTGGGGGGGGCGGGGGTGAGCGGCCTCTCCCTCCAGCTTCTCCAGCTCTTGGTGGGGGGTGAGCATCCTCCTGCCCAGCTCTGGGGGGGCTGAGCATCCTCCTCCACCTCCTGGGGGGCTGAGCGTCCCCTCTCCCGGCCCCACCAGCTGCCGGCGCTGCCCTTCCCCAGGGCCCGCCCTGCCGGGCAGGGGCTGCTGCTGGTGGGGAGGGGTGAGACCCCCTGCTCGGCCCTTCCCGCAGCCCTCGGGGCCGCTCTGGAGCCAGGCCCTGCTGCAGCCGGCGCAGGAGCCTGCAGGGAGCATCCCCCCACTGCCACCACCCAGTGCCCGCCCGCATCTCCCAGCCCCTCCTGGGCACCATTGAACCCCAGGACCCTTTCTTTGTCCCCTCGGGGTGCCTGTGCTGTGCGTGGGGGGTACTGCCAGCACCCTGAGGTGCTGCTCCCTGGGCGCTGGGTATATGCCGTGCGTGCTTCTGGCTGCCTTGGAGTGCCTGCTGTGCGCCCACAACCCAGCTGGGGGTCGCCCAGCACCCAGCCCGGAGGCACCCGCTCCCTCGCAGGGACGCATGCCGCTCCCTAAGCCAGGTCCCTGCGCCTGGAGCCGCTCTGGGAGCAGCCTCAGGCTGCGGGAGCCTGCTCGGTTCCCCCAACCCACCACCCCCAGATCTGTGGGGAGCCCCACGGTCCTGCCGCCAGCCCAAGGGCACGGTGGGCGAGCGCGGTGCGTGTTGCCGGCCAAGAGGCAGCTGTCAGCCCTGGGTACGTTTTGCTTTCCGGCATCCACTGCAAAGGAACCTTTCCTGCCAAAGCTGCTGAGAGCAGCAGAAACCATTCCTGGGAAGGGAAGCACCGGGACCAGGCCCCCTGACACCGCCAGTTTCGAGCCCCAGAGGGGCAGCGACCCACCGCCACCTCCATCCTCGGGGCTGAGCTTGCCCCGTCGTTCCCAGTCCCTCCATCCCATGGTCGTCGGGGATGCCTGGCACTCGGTGCCAGCGGGAGCAGCATCCCCGCTGCAGGGCCCTGGGCCTGGGTGCAGGACGAGAGGCGATGCTGGGGAGTCGCATCAGGCAGGAGTGATGGGGACTGTCCCCTGCCGGTGGCCAAGGCTGGCTCAGCCCAGGGCCTGTGAGGACACTGTGCTGGAGCCCGGCCCTGGGCTGGTGCCGGGGGACGTCACCCCCACCCCCCCCTCCAGCTGTGGGGTATCTGTGTTTAGACTGGGATTCCCTCCCACTCCGAGTCCGGTCCTGGAGGGTCCAATCATCATCCCCTCCCCCTGCCTGGCCCCGCGGAGGCTGCTGGGGCCCATTACTCGATCGGAAAGGAATTTGGTGCTGCTTTCTGAGCACACGGACTCCCTGGAGCTCCCAGCCACATTGGAAACACATGTGCCCAGGCTGGGGCAAGACAGGCTAGGGGGGATGATCCCCCTCCTCGGCCACAGTGTGGGGTCAGGCAGCTGTGGGTACTCCCAGTGCTGACACCTACGAGTGCTGCTGCGGGAAACAATGGGGCCGAGGGCACTGGGTCACCATCCACTTGGTGGGATCCTTGCTAGAGCCCCCTGGCCACGGGGACCTCTGCTTCCTGGGCCGCACGGGACACCTCGACCTGTAGGTGAACCCCCACTCCCAGAGCCCAGGGAGTGGAAAGGGGTTGGCAGGGGTCGAGGGGAAGGTGAAATCCTGAGGAAGTGATGCATGATGCTGCCTACACCCCCTGTGGCACAGCTGGTCCCTGCTGGTGGCCTTACGGTGACGCTGTCAGGCTTTGGGTCCCTGGGTGCACTGCAAGGGCTGCTGGTGGCCCCCAGCACGGCTCCGCTGGCCCCTGGACTGGAAACCTCAGCATCCTCCATCCCAGCACAGATCAGGCTGTGCTGTGCTCAGGACAAGGCTCTGTTTCCATGACGGTGCCAGGGTGACTGGACCCTGCCAAGGCCCAGCTGCCCCGTGGTGGGGAGAGCAGGCAGTGGGTGCCCCCAGCACCCCCAGGCTCCCCTCCCAGTGATGCTGCGGCTCTGCCCTACTTGTTTCCCGGCTCTGCAGCCGTCTCCAATCCACCCTGGAGCCCCCCCCCCCCTCTACCGGCAGCCTAGGGCTCCTCCAAACTGTCCCCTTCCCCCTATTCCTGGGGGATCGCAGCTGGTTCCCCAGGCAGGGGATGCATTTGCTGCCCTTGTCAGGCGCAGGCATCGCAGACGGAGTGTTGCAGCTGCTTTGGGAGCCGGCACCAGCTGCCCCAGCCGATTAGCGGGATCGGGATGTGCGGATTAAAGTCAATCTTGTTGGTGCAATTATCTGCAGCTTGCTGCTGGGGGCCTAGGGGGGCGGTGGGTGTGGGAGGCGGAGGGAAACCCCCTCCAGGTTAGGAACCCACCTGCCTTCCCTTGTTTTTGAGCCGCAGGGGGTCCAGTTTTGGGGGTGGCTCTGCCCGTTTGGGCCCTCCGTTTCCATCCTTGAGTCCAGCCTTTATCTGGAAGCTGTGTGCTTGGGTGAAGGCAGCTCTGCCCAGCACCGTGGGGATTTTGGCACTTTGGCAAGCACTGCACCGGTGCTGCCAGCCGAATGCTGATCGGCAGAGCCGCCTGTCTGCCCTGGTGCAGGGATTGCGGGGGGTGGGGAGGGGGTCCAGCACGGGCAGCCCCAGCTTTCCCGGCACGGCGCGTGACGGTGGCAGGTTTGGGTGCCTGCCAGGCCCCGGCAGGTCCCCGCTGCCTGCCTGCCTCCCCCGCTCCCCTCTGCTAATCACCTCGTCATCGGGAGAGCTGCATCCCAGCTGGGATGGGGGGTTGCCATGGCGACGGAGGATGCTGGTTGCCTAGCAATATCCATCCTCGCCCACCCACCCTGGACCGATTTGGCATGCGTCTTCCCCCTTTATAGATGGCTGCACGCCCCTGGGGAGGGGCAGGCAGGTGGGGGTCCCCACGGAGCCCCCGGGGGTTGGCCGGGGTGTGGCGGGGAGCTAGAGGGGGTTTCCCATCCACCAGGAGCGGTTTCTAAGGAGCCAGTCTCCATGATGGCCCCATCGCACCCTGGTGGCACATTGATTTGCTGCTGCTGGTGCTCCAGCGTCCTCCCCCAGCCTGGTGCCTGCTGGGCCAGTGGCTCACGCAGCCGGGCACGTGAGCGGCCCCAGGTTCCCTGCTGGGGTGTGGGGCTGTCCCCGAAGTAACTGGTGGGATGGGGGGGGGGTGCAGAGATAAATGGAGAAGGAGCTGCGAGGCCACGGTGGCTTGCAGCACAGCATGGCAGCCAGCTGGTCCCTGTGCCCGAGTAACTTCTGTCCCCAACCTTGGGATGCCGCCCCACAGCTGTTAGCCAGCAGGGTTGGGGAATAGGCCCCATCAGAAGTCCTACCTGCTCTGCCTGGCAGCCTGGCCCTTTGCAGTGGCGAATCATAGAACAACCAGGTTGGAAGGGACCCATCGGATCTTCTAGTCCAACCATTCCTATCTAACACTAAACCAAGTCCCTCAAGACCTCATCCACCCATCCCTTAAACACCTCCAGGGGAGGTGACTCAACCACCTCCCTGGGCAGCCTATTCCAATGCCCAATGACCCTTTCTGTGAAGAACTTCCTCCTAATCTGTAGCCTAAATCTCCCCTGGCGGAGCTTGAGGCCATTCCTTCTTGTCCTGTCCCCTGTCACTTGGGCGAAGAGGTTGAAGTGGCTGTGTGGTGGATTGGGGACACCTGGCTGGTTCCCCAGGGCCTGCCCTGACCTTAGCGTTAGCAGGATGGGGAAGTAGGGGGCTACCCCATGCTCCCCCTAGCCATGGCTCACCCACACTGTCTCCCCAGGGCCCTCTACACGTACGAGGATGGCTCCGACGACCTGAAGCTGGCAGCATCTGGAGGTAAGGTCCCCTTGTCCCTGCAACTGGCTCGGCTCTGCCAGCGTTCTTCCCGGCACCTATCCTGGTGCTGGGTGGACATGGTCTAATGGTGCTCTGCCAGGTGGAGGTTTGCTGGAGCTCTCTGGCCACTTTGAGATCCAGAAGGTGATGTATGGCTTCTGCAGTGTCAAGGACCCCCAGGCCGTGCTCCCCAAATACGTCCTCGTCAACTGGGTGAGTGGGGGAGGACGCGGTGGGGTTGACCCGTGCCCACTGGGACTGCAGGGTTGGTAGGGGCATGGCTGGGTGTAAAGGAGGAGCCCACGGTGGCCGGGGGATGCGGGTGCCCTGCGTTCCTGCTGTGCCCCATGGTGGTCGGCGGGGTGGGGGGTCACCCTGCTGCCCCTCCCTGACTGCTGCAGGTGGGCGAGGATGTGCCGGATGCCCGCAAGTGTGCTTGTGCCAGCCACGTGGCCAGGATCGCCGAATTCTTCCAGGTAGGTGATGCTGGGGAAGGGGGGATGATGTCCTCAAGGCACCGACCCCAGTCTCTGATGGCCATTCGCCACCCCCAGGGAGTGGATGTCATCGTCAACGCCAGCAGCGTGGAGGACATCGACCCGGGGGCCATCGGGCAGCGTCTCTCCAATGGCCTGGCCCGTGTCTCCAGCCCGGTGCTGCACCGCCTGCGGCTGCGGGAGGACGAGAACACCGAGCCCGTGGTAATGTCCCCATGGCAGCAATGGCGGCAGGACATCCCTCCTGCCCAGGGCTCCTGTCTGCCACAGCCTGTCACCCCCTGTGCCGCTTACCGTTATTCCCCCTCGCTGATCCCAGCCCCTCTGCCCCCTCCCATCTCTCCTCCGTCCCAGGGCACCACTTACCAGAAGACTGATGCCACCGTGGAGATGAAGCGGCTCAACCGGGAGCAGTTCTGGGAACAAGCCAAGGTGAGTACGGGGTAGGGGGCTACTGGAATGGGGTGGCCCTCCAATGGGCTGATGGGCAGCCCCATACTTCATCCCCCTATTCCCCCACCAGAAAGAGGAAGAATTGCGTAAGGAGGAGGAGCGGAAAAAGGCCCTGGATGCCAGGCTGCGGTTCGAGCAGGAGCGGATGGAACAGGAGCGGCTGGAGCAGGAGGAACGGGAGCGGCGCTACCGGGAGCGGGAGGAGCAGATCGAGGAGCACAGGCATGTCAGGGACCTGGGGCTGGGGGGAAGCCGTGTCTCACGGGCTGCGGGATGGTGCCAGGGTGGTTGCGCACATGCTGTGAGCGGCTGGGTGGGCACATGGGTGTTTGTCCTTGCCAAGGATGGGGTCGGGCAGGGCAGGCAGGAGCTGGCGCCCAGCCCCTCTCTCGTGCCCCTTTCCCAGGAGGAAGCAGCAGAGCATGGAGGCAGAGGAGGCTCGGCAGCGCCTGAAGGAGCAGTCCATCTTTGTAAGTGCTGCAGTGGACACTGGGACGGGCTTGGAGGAAGAGCTGCTGCCCAGCATTCTGGTTAGGGAAGGGCTTTTCCCAGCCGTGGACCACAGGGCCTGGGGGTGATGCTGTGTGTGTGTGTGTGTGTGTGTGTCTTCTCAGGGAGATCAGCAAGAGGAGGATGACAGGCAGCAGCTCAGGAAATCAGAGTCAGAGGTGGAGGTAAGTGCAGCAGTGCCAGGTGTCGGTTGTTGCTTCCCAGCCAGCAGTTCCCACAGCTGGATGGGAACCCAGATCAAGGAGGGGAGTGCAGTGGGAGTGGTCCCACAGCCCCACACCATCAGGGCGGTAGGTCTCAGCCTCCCTCATCATCCATGCAGGAGGCTGCTGCCATCATTGCTCAGCGGCCCGACAACCCCCGGGACTTCTTCAAGCAGCAGGAGCGAGTGGCGTCAGGCAGCAGTGATGCCGTCTCACCGGGCAGCCACAGGACAGGTGAGGGGCTGGGGGGGCTGTGGAGCAGGTGAGTGTGGTGCTATCAGGAGTCCCCACAGCTCAGCAGGTTGCAGCGGCATCTCGGGGGGGGGGACCAGGGCTGTAGTGTGGGGAGAGGTTGCATCTGTGCTGCCCCCAGCGCCGCGGCTGTGGGTGCTGGGGCATGAGGATCACAGGGGTGTCATCCTGCTCTGCAGTGCCACCATCACCGCCACCGCTGCTGCACCTTGTGTGGCCCCTGTGGCCGGCACAGCTTGGCAGGGCCTGGATGCTGGGGTGTCTTTCAGCAAAGAGGGTGCTTAGCCTGCTCCCTCCTGAGTGTCATCTGCTCATCTGTCACAGCACCGTGCTGGCAGCCAGGGTGGCAGCATGGCCAGGGCAGCAGGGCTGGGCAGCTGGAGGTCTGAGGGTGGCTTGGGGAGGAAACTCAAACAATGAGGGAAGCTAAAAGGGGCAGGAGTGAGTAGGGCAGGTGTGAGGCACCTGATGTGCCCCTGGCTGGCAGAGAATGCCCCACAGGGTGGCTGGACTGCCCCACAGTCTGGGGTCCAGCCCTGGGACTCTCTTTGCAGAGCTCGGGCAGGGACTGGCTGCTGTGGTGTGCGCCTCCGTCTGTGTCACCACATTGTGGGGCTGTGCTGGGATCGTGCCGGGGTCCTGTGCTGAGGGGCTGTGCGAGGGGAGGGCCTGCAACACGTGTCTTTGCTGTGTGGTCGTGACATGGGCTGTGCCACGGGCTGTGCTGCGGGAGGGCTTGTGATGTGTGTCCTTGCTGTGGGGCTGTGCCATGGGCTGTACCATGGGCTCTACTGGAGGAGGGCTTGTGATGTGTGTCCTTGCTGTGGGGCTGTGCCATGGGCTGTGCCATGGGCTGTGTTGTGGGGCTGTGCCTCTGGGCAATGCTGTGGGGCTGTGT
Source organism: Coccyzus lansbergi (assembly GCA_033558105.1). Classification (NCBI taxonomy): domain Eukaryota; kingdom Metazoa; phylum Chordata; class Aves; order Cuculiformes; family Coccyzidae; genus Coccyzus; species Coccyzus lansbergi. The sequence continues at coordinate 51,570 of JAUMJK010000728.1, read as the reverse complement.
GCTGGGGCTGTGCCGTGAGTTCATGCTCTGGGGCTGTGCTGTGCCTGAGCAGATAGTTGGTCCCACAGCTGTGTCTTGGCTTCTCTCTCTGTCTGGCCACACAGCGCTGCCTCCCATCCTTCTGTCCTGCTGCCTTTCCATCCTCTTGTTCCATCATCCTCCCACCCCACTGTCAGTGCCACCTCCCATCCTGCCGTGCTCCTGTCCTGGTGCCCCAGCCCCACTATGGCTGCGCTGAGCAGGGACTGACCCATCTCTTTGCGCTCTCTTTCTGTCTCTCTCTCTCTGTCTGTCCGTCTGTCTGTCTTTCTCTTGGCAGGTCGTCTGCACTGTCCATTCTTAAAGACAGCTGACAGTGGGCCACCTTCTTCCTCCTCCTCCTCTTCCTCCCCCCCGCGGACCCCCTTCCCCTATATCACCTGCCACCGCACCCCAAATCTCTCCTCTTTCTTCCCATGTAGGTAGCTGGGAGCCCCTGGGCGTGCAGCTCGTGGGGGCTGAGCCACGGGCAGCCACCCCATAGCTCGTCCCAGCCCCACAGCACACTGGACTGACAGCAGAGGCCCCCCATGGGCACCCTGAGAGGGTTGGGCACCCATGCAGAGGCTGCGCCTGCACCCACAGGCACCCTGGGGCTGGGGGATGTGGCAGGCTGTGCCCTTGGGACAGCTGGGGACAGAGCAGAGCTGTGCCCAAGAAGATGATGCTCTGCTGTGTGATGAAGCAGGCTGTGCCCGTGGGATAGAGAGGGCGTGGGGCAGTCTTTGCTCATGGGGCAGATGGAGATGGGGCAGGCTGTTCCCGTGGGATGTGTCTGCCGTGCCTATGGAGCAGAGGCAAATGGGGCAGGCTGTGCCCTGGACTGCGTGGGACTGTGTCCACAGAACAGCGCTGGATGGAAAAGGCTGTGCCCATGGGACGGCACTGGATGGAAAAGGCTGTGCTGAATGGGGATGGGATGGGATGGGCCGTGCCCTCGACCGCAGAGGACTGTGCTCATGGGACAGTGCTGGGTGGAAAAAGACTGTGTCCATGGGGCAAGCGGAGCTAGATGGTGCCCGGGCCAGGTGGGGCTGTGGCCCCTGGCTGGGGGGCAGCAGGACACAGAGCGGTGCCTGCAGAGGAGAGGCTGTGCCAGGGCCCAGCTGCACAATGTATGAGCAGGGCTGGCACGTGCCTTGGCAGGCGCAGGGCTGCCTGTCTCCGTACCTGGCAGACATGGGGGCTGTGGGGACAGTGGGCGATATCCATGGGGTGGCACGGTGGGACCTGCACCCCTGGGTGCCTCTGCCCTGCCACGATGCGGTGGCGGGTGTGTGGTGACATGCGCTGTACAGCTCATGGTTGGTGTTGGGCAGAAGCAGGGGTGGTGCTGGTGTTCCCCCTCTGGGCCGGCAGCGTCCCCCACGCCACCCCCGTCTCCCTTGTCCGCAGGCAGCCAGTCGGACGCTTACCGCAAGGCCTCGGCAGCAGGCTGCAGCCCTTGCGAGTCCAGCCCAGCCGCCACGCCACTGGGCGAGCTGGGCACCCGCGCTTTGGGCCATGAGACACCGGCAACGCCCAAAGGTGGGCACAGGGCTGGCACTGCCTGCTCCTGCCTGGGACTGCCCCCGCCACATCCCTGTGGTTCCCCTGCTACAACTCCCTCGCCTCCTCTGCAGCCCCTGCTGCAGCCCCTGCTGCAGCCCTGCCAGCCTCCCCTGCATCGCTCAGTGCATCCACACTGTCCTGTCTGCAATACATGCCCCGCCGCCTGTGCTGTCCCCCCAGCACATCCCTGCTGTATCTGTTGCTCTGCGCCGCTGCGTCCCCGCCGGCATTGTTGCATCCCCCACCGTCTCCAGTGCGTTTTCCAACATCAGTGCTTCCCTGCTCTGTCTCTGCTGCGGCCCCTCTCATGTGTTCCCCCACCTCATCCTCCAGTGTGTTGCCCTAGCCAGTGCGTCTCTGCTGTTGCCAGTGCCTGCTCCGCTCAGTACCCGCCTGCATCACCCCAGTGCATCAACACTGTCTCTGCTGTGACTCTGCCCTGTCTGCTCCAGCTCCCAGTACATCCCTGCCAGTGTCGCTGCCCCCCCCACCGCCCCACCCCATGCATCCCTGCTGTCCTGCTGCATCCCAGCCAGCTCTGCCACATCCCACACGTGTCCCTGCTGAATCCTTTGGTGCATCCCAGTTTTTCCCTTCTGCATCTCCCAGTGCAGCCCTCCCTGTCTCCTCCACATCTTGATGTGCTTCCTTAGCTACTCCCCATACCCCATCAGGACCCAGGTGTCCCACCCTTGCACTCCCCCAAGGGATCACACCTACCCCCCCCCCCTACCCCCCCAACCCCAGGGCTCACCTTGCCACTACCTATGTCCCCTCTGTCCCCTGGTGACTGCCACTACCATCTCTCCCTGTCCCTGTCCAGCCACTCCCATGCATCCCTGCAGCATCGCTGTGCTCAAGGGCTCTCACCCCCCACCCCACTCCATGCAACCCTGTTCCTGGGTGTCTCCCCGGCTCCAGATGACATTTTTGGGGGGTTGTGTCCCACCTTGCTGACTGCTGTCCTCCCCCTTGCAGACTCCCCCAGCCCCAGCACCCAGGAGGCTGAGCCAGCCGCCCCTGAACAGCACTGGCCCTTCCCGGGGCCCGAGGACAAGGCCACCGAGCCCGCTGGGGACGAGCCCAACCCCAGGCCGGCATGGACGGCGGGGACCGATGCCCTGGGGGACCTGGTGACCCTGGAGCCTGAAGAACCCTCCCCTCCGGCCACAGCCACTGAGCCCCAGTCTGGGGAGACCCCCAACCCCGAGAGCCTCATCGACTTGTGGCAGAGTGATGGGGTGACCCCTGCCACCGCCTGGCCCCTGCCTGCTGCCCCCGTCCCCGAGGGGCCCCCGGCAGCGCTGCCCGATGAAGGGACCCTGCTGAGCCTGGATGAGTTGCCTGAGCCCCCTGCCACCTTCTGCGACACGGAGCAGGAGGAGGTGGCGGCCGGCGGGGAGGACCCCCAGCCCCAGGGGCTCGTCTGCCAGCACACCCCCCAGGAGGATGCTCCAGGCCGAGAGACACCCCCCATCACCAATGGGGAGATGGCCCCCAAAGATGGGACACCAGGTCGTGGGGAGCAGGTGAGCATCACTGGGAGCATCGCTGAGCATCACTGAGCGGGGTTTGGAGGTAGTGGGGTGGACACGGGGGTTCCTGACCACCTGCACGTGCCCCCCAGGCCAGCGAGGGCTACTTCAGCCAGTCCCAGGAGGAGGAGGTGCCCCCTGCCGAGGAGCTGTCGGCCAAAGCCCCCCAGCCCATCTTCTACAACAAGCCCCCAGGTGAGTGGGGACAGGGAGGGGACGTCTGCCCCTCCTCTGTGGGACCATTCATCCCACATCGCCCTGACCTCCCTTGCTCCCCTAGAGATCGACATCACGTGCTGGGATGCAGACCCCCTGCCTGAGGAGGAGGAGAGCTTCGGCGGAGGGCTGTAAACCTGGCCCCCCACTGCCGAGCAGGCAGCCCGCCCTGGCCAGTGCGGGGCTTGGGGGGGCTGCAGCCGGGGGCCGGGCCCCCCCTGGCCCCTCTGGGGCCCCGCAGGATGAGGCCTCTGGGTGGGGGCCGCCCCATTGTGCCCCCACTCCGGGGCGCCTTTTACAGCCCCCCCCCCATCTCTTTCTCTCTTTTTTAAGTTGTTGGTAGGAGCCGTATCAACCCCTCAGTCCCCCCCTTAGCAATTTCCCCCCTTGCCCCATGGCCCCTTTGAGGGGGGACGCACGCTCGCATCCCCTGCCCGGCTGTGGGATGGAGTCCTCGTTCTCTTCGTGCCCTCCCCCCGCCCCGGGAGCCCCCCCCAGTACTTTGCACGAGTTTAAAAAAAAAGGAATAATAATAATAAATGAATATGGCAATAAAGTGACCCGACAGAGGCGAGGCTGCAGCCGGCGGCATCCCCCCCAGCCCCCCCAACACCGGTGAGGAGCTGGTGAGGGGCTTTTGCCCTCCCCTCCTCCTTCCTCACTGGGAGGAACCCCCTTCTCCCCGGCTTGGCCCCAGCTTGGCTCCTCTCCCCCGTCCCCCCTACGGTAACTGTTTTTGGAAAGCACAAGTTCTGTACCGGCGGTGTGCTCATGTCTGTTAATAAATAAAGCGACTCCCACGGGGGTGCAGCCTGTTGGGGGGGGGGGGGGGGGTTGTAGGGGTTGTCTCTGCCCCCGGGTTCCTGCGACGCCAGCCTTCCAGGAGGCGAACCCGAGCCACAAACTTTTATTCTCAAACTGTAACAAACAAAAAATTTAAGAAACAGAGCAGAGTCCGGGTCCCCAGCGCCCCCGGCCATGGAGGGGCCGGCGGGGGCCAGACGGGGAACCAGCCCCTTCCGCGCCGGTGGTGGTGATGGCCTGTGCCTGTGCCGGGGCAACTGTCCCCAGGGTGACACGGGCACCCGAGGCCACCTCCCTCCCGGTGCCGGAGCGGCACCTGCGGTGAGGTCCGGGGTTGCCCCGGGGCCACCGTTAGACAGCGGTAGTCCTGCCAAAAAGGGGCATGGAGACCGGGAGGTGCCAGGGTCCCGGCTCGTAGGTGTCCCTGCTGCTGAGCTCAGAGTCCGTCCAGCTGGGAAACATGCGGGGAGAGCACTCTGCCTGCAGGTAGAGGTCCGGGCAGGCAGGGCTGGGGCTGGCCGAGCGGGGCAGGTGCAGTGCCGAACCGTAGCCGGCGTCCAGGAAAAGGGGTTTGTAGCTGGGGGGCTGCTCCTGCTTCTCCAGCCGCTCGTGGCTCAGGAAGGGGGCGTTGATTTTGCGGTAGAGCCCCCGCGTGTCCATCAGCACCTCGCTGTACGGTGGGGGGGGCTCTGCCATCAGCAGCGCCTCCTCGTAGCACGGCGGCTTCGACAGGTCCGATTCTGGAAGGCAAAGCCCCCCCCGGACCCCTGCGGCCATCAGTGCTGCGGCCCAGCTCTTGCACCGTATCCCCCCAAGAAAAAGAGGGGAGGGATGCACACACTCCAGGGATGATGCCAAGAGACCCACCTCCCCGTTCCTTACCGTGCCGGCAGCTCCAGGGCCTGGGGGGTGGTGGGATATGGTGGGGGTGATGATGGTGGGGCTCGAGGCGGAGGCGGTGGGGGATGGCGATGCTGGGGGGGCTGCCCCCGTAACCCTCGTAGTGCAGCGGCTCCAGCTCCAGCGCGCGCAGGCTCTGCTCCCGCAGCCGCTCCTCCTGCTGCCGCTTCACCCGCCGCCGCAGGTAGCTGCAGAAGCAGCACAGCAGCACGATGAGCCCCCAGATGAGCCAGAAGCCTGCGAAGCAGGTGAGGAACGTGTAGGTGCCCTGGGACATCACCATCTTGGCTGCCGGCCCCGGGGGGAGAAACCCCCGGACGGGATGCTCAGGATGGCGGCAGGGCCAGGGTGGGACCCGATGCCGTCAGGGCCGCTGAGGGCATCTCCCCAGGCTGCGCCCGTCTCCTCCGGCCCGTGGGCGCCTGCCGTCAGGGGTCCGTCCTCGCCATGGAGCTGGGGGGGGCTGCAGCAGGTGGGTCAAGCCTGGGTGCGGCGGGCAGGCGGCGGGGCAGGGGGCCGGCGGGGCGGGCGGCGGGGGGCCGGGGTGGCGGTGCCCATCGCGGGGAAGGGGGCCGTCGGGGAGGGGTCCCTGCAACGAGACAAGATGGGGAGCGTGAGCAGGGACGCCGTGTTCCCATGGCGACTCGCTCCACATGCGCAGCGGCGCCCGCAGACGACGAGGAGCTGTGCCCAGCCCCACACGCGCCTCCGCTGCCACAAACCCACCCTGTTCTGGCACCTCCGGCACTCTGAGGCCGAGGTACCGCAGCATTGATGCCTTCGAGGGCACGGGGCACCCGCCGGCATCCCCCACCTCCTGCCCACCCGCTGCACCCCAAAATGGCTGCAGAGCGCAGGCAGCTCGGCCGCGGTGCCGCCCCGCAGCGCGGTGCCCAGCGAGGAGGTGGGATGCGCGGAGGCGGCACGTGGCGCTCACGGCAGCACGTGTGCCGCGGCCACGGTCGGCCTTGCGGTGCCCAGGGCAGGACAGGGGACAGCGACAATGGGAACCGTCACCCCTGGCAGATCCCTGGCTGTGGGCTCGGTCACGTCCGTCCAAGCACCGAGCAGGGACAGCGTGTGCCAGGGTGGAGCCAGAGAGTGGGGAGCAGCGCCCATGGGTGCTGGCAGGCACATAAGCACCCATCGGGATTATTATTATTATGGTGGTGTGGGAGAAAACGGGCTTGCCGCCGCGGAGCCGGGCAAGCAGCCCAGGGCAGGTCACCCACAGAGGAGCCGCTGCTCCCATGCGTCTCCGCTTGGCACAGGGGATGCCCGGCTGCCCCGTGGGGCTCGGCCACCTCGGCCAGGGCTCCATCCGGGGGTCACCGTGTGCCACGGGGGCTGGGGGGCAGCAGGGAGGGAAGCGGGGCCGGAGAGCGGAGCCAGGCCACAGGGAATGTGGGATGGGGGAGGAAGGAAGGATGGGATGGGGGAAAAGGAGGAAGAGATGGAGGAAAAGGAGGAGGAAGGGATGCAGGAAGGGATAGGAGGAGGAAGGAAGGATGGGATGGGGGGAGGAAGGAGGGATGGAATTGGGGGGAGGAAGGGATGGAAGGAGGAAGGAGGGATGGGATAGGGGGAGAAAGGGATGGAATTGGGGGGAGGAGGGAGGAATGGAATTGGGGGGAGGAAGGGATGGAAGGAGGAAGGAAGGATGGGATGGGGGAGGAAGCAGGGAAGGAATTGGGGGGAGGAAGGGAAGGAAGGAGGAAGGATGGATGGGATGGGGGGAGGAAGGAGGGATGGAATTGGGGGGAGGAAGGGATGGAAGGCGGGATGGGATGGGGAAAGAAGGAGGGATGAAATTGGGGGGAGGAAGGAGGGATGGAATTGGGGGCAGGAAGGGATGGAAGGAGGGAGGAGGGATGGAATGGGGGAAGGAAGGAGGGATGAAATTGGGGGAAAAGAAGGAGGAAGGGATGGGGGAGGAAGGAGGGATGGGATGGGGAAGGAAGGAGGGATGGAGGAAGGAAGGGGCCGGGGAGCCCTGGCCACGCTCCGGAGGCAGCTGTGGGCAGCGGGCGCTGCTCTATCACGCAGACAAAAGCGGAGGCAGCGGCGGCAGCAGCGAGATGTGTGTCTCTGGGAGGCGGCCGTCCCTTCCCTTAGCCGCGCTGGGGCCGGCTCGGTGCGGGCGGAGCTCGCCAGCCCCGGCCGCAACAGGCTCCGCATCCCGGGCATCCCCGGGTCTTGGGGTGGGGGCGCCGCGCGGGCAGGCCCCGGGGTCGGGCACCGGGATAACGACGGGGAGGACGGCAGCGGGTCGGGGAGGGCTGGACGCAGAGCCGGCCCGGGGACCCCCGAGCCCCGCACCCCGCTCGGAGCGGGGACACCCCTGCGCGGACCTCCCCGCTCCCGGTGCGGCAGCGCCCTCCTTCCCATCCTCCTCCTCCTCCTCGTCACCCGCCGGGGACGGATGGGGTGCGCGCCCCCCCCGCCTCCCCCCGCGCCCCCGCCCCGGCCCCGCTGCCCCCGCAACAGGCGGAGGCGCCGCGCCCGCTCCCCCCGCGACTCCCGTTACCGGCGGGCACGTGGCTCAGGCGGCGGCCGGCGGCTCCATGGGGCGGCGGCGGCGGGGGAAGGAGGGACGGACGGATGGATGGATGGGGTGGAGGGAGAGGGGAAGAGGGACCGGGGGGGGGGCTGTCCCGGTGCGCGGCGCCGCCGCCGCCTCCCGGCGCTGTCTTTGTCTCCGGTGAGCGCTCCCGCGCCGCCGCCGCCCCGCCCGAGCCCCCGCCCCGCCGCTCCGCCCCGCCCTCGGCTCGGGGAGGGACGCGGCGCCCCCCCCGGCACCCCGATGCCCCGGGGCTACCCACCGGGAACGGGCACTGGCACGGGAATCCCCCCCCCCCCCCCCCCGCCCCCGCCTCGGGATGCCGGTGGCCAGAGGGCATCCCCGGGAGGCGGCGGCGGCTGCGCTCGGGGGTCCCCGACTCGGGGCGACGCGCGGGCCGGGGCGACTACCGGTGTCAAGCTCGAGGGCGACAGAACAGGGGCCCCGGGAGACACGGGCAAGGCGAGGGGCAGAGGTGGCACCGGGGGTGCCGTCCCGGGAGAACCCCCTCGCTGCCGGTTGCCCCGGGGCCGTGACCACGCCGGTTCCTCCCCGGCCGGGAGGAATTCCCGCATCCTCGTCCCGGGGCTGAGCACCCCCCCCGCGGCTCCGGCCCCGACTCACCTGGCCGGAGCTCAGGCCGGGGCCGGGGGTGCCCGGGCGGCGGAGGGCAGGGTCCCGGGGCCATGCGGCGGGGCTCGGGGGGGGCCCGGCGGCGCCGGGACCACGGGCATCGCCGGGGCGAGCCGGGGAGTCGCTTTCCCCTTCCCTTCGCCGTTCCCCAGGGCGCGGGGGAGCTCCCCGAGACACGGGGGGGGGCCGGAGGAGGAACTGTTGCCCAGGCAACAGCTGAGAGCATCCTTCATCCCTGATATCGGGTACCGGAGCTGCCATCGCAGCCCCACCGCTCCAGGAGGGACCGAGTTGCCCGGAGCCCACTTGGGGCCGCGGGGCACAGAGCCACCGGTTCGGGATGTGGCTGAACACCACAGAGCGCACTGCTCCCTCCCAGCAGGGACAGGGATGGCGACGAGGCGCCCCCCAAACGCTGGGGCACCACCGGGCACCCTCCGCTCCCTGCTCAGGGCACAGCCACTAGCTCTCCCCGCCCCCCCCCTGCCTCAAGCCCTACCTGCAAAGCCACGCTCAGCTCATGAGACACCCCTAACACCTTGGTGACCCCAGGACCTCTGTGCCAGGGGGCTGCAGCTCAGGCAGTGCCGGCAGGGCAGCACCAGCATCTCTGGCCACTGCGGTGGGAGCAACAAGCCCCAGGCAGTCCCCACCCCCCACCACGCTGCCTGCTTTCTTCCTTCCACGGCTGCAGAAAATTCCTGGATTTTACCCCAAGATGCCCCCTCTGAGTGTGAGAACTCCTCCTCGGCCTGCTCCCATAGCAACTGTTCCCTAGCTACCCAGCCGCACTTGCTATTCTCATCCCTGTGCAGCTGTGTGTGCCCCCCCCCCAGCGCTGCGCATGAGGCTGCCCAAGCTGCCGCCGGCCCTGGACCCCAAACCCACCCTGAACCCACCCTGACCAGCCTGCCCACCTTTGCACGCTGTCCCCTAGCAACCGTCCTGACCCTAACCCTGCACACACCGTGTCCCCTCACAGCACGATCCCCCTTTGAGGGGCTGTCCCCTGGGCTAACGGGACAGCAGTCCGTGCTGGCACAAGGTCCCCCTGCAAAGATCCCCCTGAAGCAGTGATATGCACCACCCAGAGGGGAGCAGGATTCTGCCTTCGGCCCCCCAGCACACTTTTGACAGCTCTGAGCTGCCCAAGGACAGAGCAGAGGGACATGCACCCGAGGGGACAGAGGAGACAGGAGCATCCTGATGGCATGAGGCTCCGGACCAGTCATGACCCCAGCAGAAACTACCAAGGGCCACCCACACTTCCTGGGGCTCAGGATCAGCTCCTACCCTGGAGGGAAACCCCAGCCTTTCCCTGCAGGACAGGAGCACCAGCAGAGCCCACGGTAACTCAAGAATGGGGTCCTGCTCCTCTTTTCCTTACAGTCACCAATCCTACACAGCCCAGAGCAGGCCCCACCTTGACTCAGCAGCGACACAAGGCACAGTGAATCTTATGCTTAATAAAAGATTAAAAATTTAAATACTCTCCAACTTTAGTGCAAGGCAAGCAAACGATACCACAGGTCCAAGTAGGTGCTCAGCCCCACCGGGGGGCCTGGCTCAGAATGGGCACGAGGCAGCAGCACACACGCATATGTGTGCACACACACACACACACACAAAGAGACGAGTTATTGCTCGGGACACAGCTGGGACGAGTGTGCACAAGGGACAGGACACGTAGAACAGAGAGGTGGGCTCAGCCCCAGGCACACACAGGGCTCTGGCCCTTCCACTCCCACCCTGCCCTCAGGCACAAGAGCTGTGCTGGCTCCCCAGGAACCCTGGGGATGCACACGGAGTGGGTATGGACAGGGGGCTGCTCCCAGCCCTGCTCATTCTTGGGTCACAACTCCCAGCATGACCCCAGGAGGGAACATTCCCTTACAACGGCTCTGCTCCTGGAGAGCAGGGTCCCTTATGTGTCTGCCCCTCCAATACTGAGCTGGGCGTGGGAACTATGGCACTCCCAGGACAGAGACCTGGTGGGACCATCCTGCACTGTGCTGGGGACCAGACTGACTCTTTGGACCTGCAGCAGGTACCTCCTGAGCAGGTGCCGTGGGAGCAGCTGCGTGTAGCCCGCTGTGCCACAGGCTGGAGAGATCAGCTCGCTGGAGCTGGCAGCATGTGTGAGACGAGGCAGGAGGAAGTAGGCTCCGGCAGACAGGGAAGCAGGAACGAGGCAGTGATACTCTGCTGCCAGGATGCAATGGTAGACGCTTTGGCACAATGTTTTCCTGTGCCTCGGGGCTGAGCAACGGACTCCGCTGGAGCCAGGGATGCCTCAGCACAGCCAGAAAGGTCCAGGAAAGATGCTTTAGACACCTCAAGGCACGGACGGCCTCTGCCCAGGACTCCCTGGTACAAAGCTGGGACAGTCACTCCTCCCATAGGAGGACATTTGTGCCTGTGACAGGGTGGGGGCAGTGCCAGCCCCCACCTACAGATTAAAAATTGACATGTGATATGTACAGACCGACATATATAAATATACACCAAACCTGCAGCGCCACTCTGGCACTGTGGAATGTGTCAGCAGAGATGCTCCAGTCTGGCCTTGGCCCATGGCGGTGTGATCCCCCACTCTCACCCTGGGCCTGGGAGGGGAGTAGCAGCCAGCGGGCAGGAGCAGCACAATCCCAAGTGGCAGATTCAGAAGTGTCCAGGTCCAGGCCTTTTCCAGGGATGAGGGCTTGGCCCAGGTCAGAGCAGTGCGGGCTGAGCCGCATGCTACTGCCAGCCCTGGTGCCGTCCTCACAGTCTTCAAATAACAGACATGTAAAGCTGTAAACAGATTCACCTTCCAGGGCCACTGCTACCTTTGTCCTTCAGGCTGGGCTGTTGTTCTGCTGGGCACCCAGAGAGGCAAGGGCGTCCCATGGGCTGGAGAACAAGCTGTGCTCTACAGTCGGGTGGGCTCTTCCTCACTGTCACTGCAGTTTCCACAACAGTCCTGAAGTCAGAAGGGCAAGGAGAGGGAGGAGGGAGAGAGGAGCACAGCAAGCAGAGGGTGAGCACAGTCACATAACCCAGCCTTACAGCTGCCCTCTGGCAGGAAAGGGCCAGGCCACTCCACAGCCTGCGCATGGGATTGCTACATGGAGGCAAGGGGACGACCCCCAGTCTGCAGGGAAATGGTCAAGCTGCATCTAGGGATTCAGCTCCTGGAAGACAGACTGGTGAGCACACAGCTGACTAGCACAGAAGCTGGGAAGAAGACGGGCTCCATGGACTACAGCCACTCAGCAGAACAGCTCAGTGCCAGCATAGATGATCTGCCCTGCTCAGGGCTCAGCCGGCCGCAGAAGCAGCTGAAGCCCTTTCTGCTGGAGCAGGAAAAAGTCTGAGCACAGGGTAATACCAAACCGTCCATGGTTTCTTAACCCTTCTGTGTGTCCCAGACATCCAAAGAGAGGAGTGAAGGGAACTTCCCACAGCCCCCTGGGAGCAGAACTCCCAGCAGCAGTACTGCAGGGGCAGCTTTGGCTCAAGCTGAGGGCAAGGCCTCCCCAACAAAGGCAGCAAGAGCATGGAAGCGGGATTAGTGGCTCAGGGGACAGTTAGAACAACAAGCAGCTTGTGCTCTGCTGGGGGAAGGGGTTAGGCATTGAAGGACAACACTCCTCTTTCCCAGATCTTGCCATGTCCGTGGGCCACCGGGTATTTCCCTGAGCAGAGCAGCCAGGAGAGACTGCTCATCTCTGGAAAGAAAAAACATGTGGGAAATCACAGCTCAACCCTTGCCACGGGAAGCTGCCCAACCTCTGGCAGGTCCTGCCTGCCTCGGTGAGGGCTGGGTATCCCAGCCCAGAGCTGGCTCTGGCTAGGGCAGCCCACTAAACAGTGAAGCACAACTTGGAGCTCATCGGGGAATCAGGAGTCAGCACCAGGTGGCTGAGAGTGGGTCCAGAGCCAACCACGCTCGAGGCCCACAGCTGCAAGCAGCTGTTGAGAGGCAGCAGCCCAGACTTTGCCAGTCCTGGAAAGAAGGCAAAGACTGTTCTGGGCAGAGGAGACAGGCAGGCAAGCAAGCCCATAGCAGCTGCAAGACATTTCCGTTCTCCTCATCCCTCGAAAGCACTGCTCTCTCTGCCTGCTCAAGGTCTGACAGAAATGCTCTGGGGAGCCCAAGAGTCTTTTCTTGAGGGATGGTATTATTCAAACAGAAAGGGAGCAGACTTGCTATTTTAGTGCCTTGAACAACATCCCTCTGCCTTTGTGACTGCAGCATGTTTAGCCAGGACACTATCCCATCCCCAGCACAGGGAGTGGCAGCCAGGTGAGGGCTGGTTCCCTGCAGCCTTGCACGGCTCCCTCCGAGAGCCCAGGGATCGCCATCCAGCACAGGGGGGAATGCCTGCTGCCCCTCTAGTGCCCACCTCCCTGCCAAATCTGCCTGGCACAGGTAGGAGCAGGGTCGCTGCTGCTAGAGGACTTGCCGTGGAAGAAAGGCTGGGCAAACACCCTTACCTGTCTGCTGAATAAGCGCTGGAGTAACCCTTTTTTGGGTTGTGGAGAAGGCTGCCCTTTCCAGTCTAGGTCTGGGGGCACTGTGCCATCTGTGCTAAAAACATTCAGCTCCTTAAAACACTCCGTCTCGATCATCTGGAAGAAGACAAAGATGGCTGCAGCAACTGCCACACAAAGCCCATCGCCCAGGGCCCAGCAGAGGGCAAGAGCATCAAGGACAGCACAAACCCTGCGGGACACAGCTCTCTGCCATGGCAGGCAAAGACCTGCTCTGCAAACCTACCTCGTTCTGCCAAGGAATGGACACGCTTCCTGTAGCAAACTTCTGGTAGAAGTCATTGTCTGTGGGCTCCAGCTCCACTCCTTTCACTGTGGAGAACTGCTCGATGTCCAGAACATCTTTGCAGTAGATAGCCTGGGGCTAAAAAGCACAATAGCTGCTCTAATGACGGGCTCCATGGACAAGCCACCACCTCAAATAACCACAGCTTGAGGCCAAGCCTAGGCCTGTCTCCTTCCAGCCCAGTGCTTGCTTGATCCCTGTTCTGCCAGGCTCCAGAATCAAGAGGGAAGGGGATGGACACCATCTACTTAGTTAAGTTACCCCAGGGCCCCCACCTCCTTTGACAGCACCAGTGACTGAAAAGGTCAGGACACAGAGAAGCACTTACATCTGGCTTGAAGGGGGGGTCCAGCATGCCTGCTTCCAACCTCTTGAAGTTAAGGTGCTTGAAGAGAGGGTGCTCCTTCACTTCCTTGGCCCCAGATCCTCGGCACCCCAAACGCTCCAGAGGGTCTTTACAAAGAAGCTGCAACACAAAGGAAATCAGTGCCCCAGGCAGAGGGCATTTCAGACAGGAGTAGCCCTGAGGTCAAGCAGGCTCCTGCAGTGTCTCTAGGGATGGCACAGGCCCAATGGGCAGATGGGAAAGCAAGGAATTAAGGCATGTTGGAATCTCTCTTTCAGTGCCTCATCAGAAACAAGGGAACCTGGCTGCCAGCAGCACCTCTAGAAGGAGCAGCCTTGCTGTTCTCCTGCTGCATGCAAAGAGGTGGTGTGAGCAAAGGGGCAGGAATGTACACTCGTACCATAGTGCAGAGGGAGCGGGCGCAAGGTGAGAACTTCTCTGAGTATTCCTCTTGCACTTCCTTCACCAACCGCTCCACCTCTTCCCGCTTGATCTTCTTCTTGCGCTGCTGGAACGGGGACTGTCCCTCAATCATCTCATACACCAGGCAGCCCAGAGCCCACCAGTCTGGGCTGAACGTGTAGCGCTCGTTCTTCACCACCTCCGGAGCTACACAGGAACAGGGGGGAAGGACATGTGAAGACAGGGAGGATGTGTGTGCAGTCAGAGACCACTTTTTGATTAAACTTGGGACACTTACCCATGTATCCAACTGTCCCCACCCGGCCCTTGATTGTTTGGCCCTCTGGCACATGCACAGCTAGGCCCAAGTCAGAGATACGGATGTGACCTGCACAGAGGAGGAGGCAAGTTAACAGGACAAGGTCAAGGGGCCATATTTGAAGCTGCCAAGAACACAGAGCAACCCTGTTTCAAACAGGGGAAGAGAGAATGACTCAGGCCCAGGGCTCCTCTTGGCCCTACACTCACCATGGTCATCCAGCAATATGTTCTCTGGCTTCAGGTCCCTAGGAAGGAAGGGACTGGATTAGCAAGAAGCCTGTTGTCAAAGCAAAGGATATAAGCAACTGTGACATCTCAAGAAGTCAGATAAACAAGAAAGGCATGCAATGCCCCTGCCTCAGGCTCACAGATAATCTTCCCCTCGCCCCTGCCCTACAGTTAGTCCTACAAGCTCTCCCCTCCTGGGCAGAGAGACATGACAACTTTCAACCCTCCTCAAGGAAGCAGCAAGCCTGTGGCTGATTCCCTCTTGGCAGCTACAAAACTTGCTACAGGACAGGCCATACAAGAGAGAAGGAGCAGAGGCTTCTGCTTGTCCTGCCCCAGGACAAGACATGGGGTATAACCAAAGGGACTTTCCAGCCTCATGATTAGCCATGCTATCCCTAACGCTGCACCAGACAAGCCAGTGCGTACAGCCATGCCATCAGCTTGCTCTCCCTCCTGCCCAGCTCTCGTTCTTGAGCGTATCGGAGCAGCCAACCCTCCTTTGCTCTAGTGTCAATACTGCCCAGGGACTTAAGTACCCAAGAGCCTGCCCTGAGGCGTTCACAGCACAATCACATCCTGTTCTCAATGATTATTCACCAGGACAAGGAAGCCAAACTAAGCTATCCCATCTCTCCCACGAGATCAGCTTTCTGTTCCCCATCCCCTCTCACCCAGCTCTGTGCTGCTTTCAAGCCTGGGCTTATTTTCTTGAGCAAACAGACCCAGCTGGGCTAGTAAGAGCAGCAGGAACCCTCTTGCTTCTGCAACCTGTAGAAGGTCTCCCAGCAGGGACCAGGCAGCGCGCACCTGTACACTATCCTCTCCTGGTGCAAGTCCTCAAGGCCACAGCAGATCTCAGCAGCATAGAAAGCTGCTCGGGGCTCCTCGAAGCCAGCCTCTCCCATGTGGTAGATATGGAACTTGAGGTCCCCTCCATTCATGAGGGTCAGCACTAGGCAGAGAGCATCTTTAGTTTCATATGCATAGGCTAAGCTCACCTGCAATTCAGGGCAGAAAGGCTGTTAGAAGACACAGCTGGAAGAGGGAGGTGCCCACGCACTGATGGGCGCTTTGCCACCCAAGCAGCCATTCACAGGGAGCAGGATTGGGCCTTTGCCAGCACAGGAGGCATAGGGAGAACTGTGCAAACCCAGGGAGAATGTGGAAATGCCCAGCAGCCCCAGCACACCTCCTGAAACAGAGACAACACTATACCCCTGAGCCAGAACTGCTCCCCTCTGTGAACAAGCAGCCCCCAACAGCAACCCAACCCCAAGGCAGTGTCTGAGGCCTCAGGCTGCCCACACCGCAGTGCAGCCAAAGAGAGAGCTCCTCACCACAGAGCTCAGGGACAGGCTTCTGCCCACTTGGCTACCTGGAGACAGCTCTTGCTGCTTTCTTGTGTCCCATAGGTTAAGAAGGTCCTTGTGAGACCAGACGGGTGTTTGGGCCTCACTTTGGGGGTATTTACAGCATCTTGTGGAGGCAGCAGGAGGCCCTGCCAGACCCTGACCTTGTGAGGGATCTGCAGTTGCCAGAATCCTACCCCATGGGCAGGGCCTGCTCCTACCTCTCCATACTGTGTGAGGAGCACATAGGTGCTGGGCCGGCTGGTTGGAGAAGGAATCAACCACCACAGCAAAGTGAGAGCAACTCCTATGTACTTACTACAAACCTACTGTTCACTTTTTCCAGGATTTGTTTTTCATTCAGGGCCATGGCCTCTCCTTTCCGCTTTTTTATCCGTTTCTTCTCTAGCTTCTTGCAGGCATACATCTTCCCCGTGGCACGCACTTGGCAGGCACACACCTAGGAGGGAGAACAAGGCTCAGTAACCTCCCACTACCTCGGAAGAGGCATGGGAAGGCAAAGATGTACCTATGGGTACGTCACGCTGAGGTTAGTGAGAAGCCCATTGTGAAAGCAAAGACAAGGGGAACAGCAACATCTCCATGTATCACATATGAGCAGCAGAAGGCTGTAAACGCCCCTGACACAATGGCTGGTGCCTGGGAAGACAGAAAGCCACCTCAGAGGCAGAAGGAAACCTGACAGTAATAGTTTTCAGGAATGCAACCACCAAGAGTTCAGCACCAAGCCACCAGGAACGGACCTGACACCCTGCCCAGGTGGCAGTACACACCACAGGGCACATGCTATCTACCCTGCGCATCTCCCACGCCTCCAGTGCCTGGCAGGAGGGGAGCACCTTTCCTTCCTTCCTCTCCAAGGGGAACTGATAGATCACCTGATGCCCAGAGCAGAGCAGTGCCTGGCAACAGGGCCCCCACAGCCCACCCAGTCAGCAGCCCCTGCCTCCAGGTTCCAGAGCAGCTTGTGGCACCCTGACAGCCAACCCAGGTCTGCACCCACCAGCAGGCAATGGTGGTTGTTTGGTTCCCACGTACAGAGGAAATGCTGGTCACTCACCTCCCCAAAACCGCCCTTGCCCAGCACACGGTACTGGCGGAAAGTGTTTTTGGTCACTGGCTGCCTGTGAGGCAAAGGAAACTATAGTGAGATGGGAGCAGGGAAAAAGCAGAGGCTGAAGCCCAGATCACTCCTATGCCCTGGCCTGACAGACAGTGGCCCACCCCGAAACCTCTGTGTGTGCAGATCTTGCTTCCCTGCGAGGCAAGCAAGGCTAGGGCAGCTGGTAATTATAGCGAATAGGAACTCAGGTCCATGGCAGATTGAGAGGAGTGACAGAGGTTTCTGCAGTAGCCTGGGGCTCCCAGAGCCAATAAAGGGCCCTGAAGTAAAGCGAGAGCAGACAAAGGTCAGGCCCTTGGTCCCTTCTAGGTTCTAGCATGGGAAGGAACTCAAGGGGTCCCTCAGGTAGCCCGTGCCAGCAGGGTGCAAATCTCCCAGTGATGCTGTAGAGCATTACCGTTCCAGCCATTTCCACTGCAGGAAGCGGTTGAAGTACAAGCTGTCGAGGTAGTCAGCAAAGGGAGCCACACTCAGGTAATCGTGGATAAGCCTAGAAGAGAGCAGAGCCAGAAAGAAGTGAGCAGGCCTGAGAGCCTTGTCATTTTGCCAGCCCCTCACCCAGCCCAGTACTGAACTGAATCACCTGTGCAGCCCTGGCCCAGAAAGCCCACCCTCTGTGCTAAGCGCAATGCAAAATGAAGGCGCGTTGGAGGTACTGCCGAGACAAGTACAGCACCCTGGGATGGGGTTGGCACTGCTAATTGTGGCCTCTCAGCACCAGCCTGGGCTGTGGGACAAAGGGGGATGATAGGACTCTTTGCAACTGCCCCTCTGCTCACAGGGCAAATGCACACTCAAGGCTGTAATCAGCTGCTGAAAGTGCTAGCAATGTTCAGCACCAGGCGCTGAGTTGTTCAGTTTCAGACAAATATCCAGCACAAAAGACTACAGGGGATCCTGCTCAAGAGAGCTAACTGCCTTGGAGACCAGTGCCAGGGCTGCCCAGTGGAGTGAAGAGCCTTCGACATAGCGTCTAGACTGGAGACATGCATCAAGGCAAAGCGGATGGGCTCTTCCCCTTTCAGAGTTTGCCAAGAGAAGGCAGGGCCCAGCCCGGAGGCTCTGCATTCAGACGGTGACACTAGTTACCACACACAGAGCTAACGCTCCCCAGAAGACTGCAACAAACCCATTGCCACAGCCCTGAACTCAATTAGGCAACGTGCTCCAGCTACTGTTCAGGGAGGGGTGGAGGCCATACGCTCAGTTTGCCTAACAGCTTCCGCTCTGCAGCCGGAGCCAGCATCTCAGCCACTGCTTTTGCGATGGGAACAGAAGCGACCTCGGATCCCTGCAGCAACAGCCAGAGTAACTCAGCCACAACAGCCACATCTGCATCCAGCAGGAGAGGACAGCTGGCACCAGGACTGCAACTGTTAGCTTTGCTCCATGAGTGCCCATGAGACTCAGGCACAAGACCAGGAACAGCACGGCCAGGTGCTAAGCCTTGCTTGAAACAGGGTCTTCCCAAATAGCAACTCAGGTCCATGACTGAGAGGAGTGACGCAGGTTTCTGCAGTAGCCTGTGGCTCCCAGAGCCCATGGAAGCTCCTTGCATTTGGTTTCCCGTAGCTGTGCCACACAACCCTAGCCCAAAACTCTCCAGGTCCAAGCCTTAGCATCAGCCCTTGCTCACCAGGAAGAAGAGACTGTAAGGAACAAGGTGCAGCACCGACCCCTGACTGTGGTGTGACCTGAAGGAATGCCCCAGCCCTTCAACTTACTTAGTAGATTCCTTGAAGAGTTCCTTAGAAGGTTCCTGCTCCAGCCTCTCACAACAGGCAGCCACCAGCTGCGAGGGGACTTCTGGTACATGGTCCTCACTCTGGGGACAAAGGGATGGAGTCAGACATAAGGAGCAGTACATAACGGAGCCACCCACAGGAACACTGGACTGGTGCCCCAGCTGCTATAGGGCCAGTGGGAAAAGCAGTAATTGTTGCTTGCGAGGTGGTGAGATGGCTCTGAACTTCACCCTCACACTTGTGCCCAGCACATTCACTGTGGCAGGACATAGGTAATGACAGCTGTTAGCTTTCCAACTGCTCTACCGTTGCAGGCAGCAAATACAACCAACCCTCTTACTCACATTTGGCTTCAAGTACTTTTCAATCAGCTGCTGCCCGCATTCCTTCCGCTTCTCATCTGGAGCCACTTCATACCCTGCCTGCACAGAGCAAACAGCGTGAGCAGCAGGTCCAGCCAGGAACCGAGCCTTGCTTCTGGGCAACATCTGCAAAGCAGCAACACCCTCTGCCCAAGGTTTCCCGTGCTTCCCTGGAAAATCAAATCTCCAGCAAACAGCTCTGTAAGCAAAGGCCCAGCCCTGTCTTGGAGAAACTGCAGCTCACAGGTTTTTCCTTCAGTAACACCCTAAGTGCCCAGAAGTTCCTGGCAACTGCCAGAGCACCCTGAGCAAATCGAACCGTGCCCACAGTGCCAAGAACATCCCTGGCTCCCTCAGTGAAGCCCAAAGGGCTTTGCTCTTACCACAGCATCCAGAAACTTGACGCAGCGTGACAGCTCAGGTCGTGTCTCGCAGAACTGCCGAAAGAGCATGTGCCCGATAGGCTGTTTCTCGCACAGGCTGTGGTAGTCCCGCTCTGTAAGTGTGAATAAGATCATTCACTGCTAACCCCTAAAAAGGAGGACCCACAGCCCACCACCCCAGTCACAGGAGGGGCTTGTAACTCATCAGCTGGCTGCTCACAGGTCCCACCAGCCTAAGCCTCCCAGTAAAGTGAAATGCACCCAATGGAGACAAGAGGCATGACTGAGATTTTATGTTCCCTTGTGGAAGATCTTCCCTGAAAGAGGCTTGACCTGCTGTTCTGTACAGCCTGCTCCTCTTGTTTCTATCAAAGGACCTCCGTGTCTCTTGCCTCCCTGGAGGCTCTCTTCTCAATCCTCTCCCCATAGGGGTCGACTGACTACTCCAGACATGCAACTTTCCTTGGAAAATGAGGAACACATCAATCTTATTTCAAGGCAGATCTTCCAGGCTAAGAGTTGCTCTGATAACTCTTACAAACCACTCATATACTGAAAAGGCCCTGTTGGAAGCAGCAGCACCAATATAGAGCGCAACATTTCCACAAATGTCCTGTTAATGCTGCACACAACCATAAGACCCTCTGACTCCACGGGACAGCTACTTGCTTGTATGTCAACTCCTATTGTCCTCTGGAGCTCAATTTCCCTACCTCCTCTGAAGTCTGGCAGCCCAGCACAAGCCCCTTTGACTATCCAGAGCACTTCCAGTTCTTGGCTCTTTTTCCTCCCTTTCCACTCATAGTACCTTGTCTGATCACAGGCCTGAACAGATTTCTGTTATAGCCATTGTCACCGAGAGCCACACGCTGCCTGCACTGTAAATGTGCAGCTATTCACCAGCACACAGGGGATCTTCCAACACTCCCCAGGGCTGGGTACTGCCGGCCTTCCCCTTCCCGCAAAGCAGTTTCTCCCGAGGAAGCTGTAGCTTCCTGAGGGTGCACAAGAGCACGGAGATGGTGAGGCTGTAATGGGGGAGGAGGCCACCTCGCCAGCTCTGCTGCACGGGCCGGTTTCTTTGTGTCTGCAGGGGAAGGAGTTCCCTCCAGTTAGAGGAGATGAAAGTTCGCTGCCAGCAAGATCAGAAGCTTTTGGCTGCCCACGCCGCTCGCCCGGGCTCAAACAAGGTTGCTCCCTGCAGTGAGGGCACACAAAGCATAATTCTGCAGTGGGCAATCAGCCCACTGTGCCCATGGTCCTGCCAAGGCTCTGGAAGAGGAAAGAAATGCCTTTCTAGCAGGCTGTGAGGTGAAAATAAAACCACTCTGGGCAAAGAGTGATCAAAGCAAGAAGAACGGGGTCATCTTTCCCACGGGGAAACCAAATGAGGTGGCCAACACATGGGATAGAAGCTTCTCACGTGCCTTCCCAAGGGGGAAGTAGGGACACCAGCAGTGACAGACAGCTGCTGGGAGAGACTTGCCTCACAAAGCTTCACAAAGCTACTGTCCTGGACAGTGAGACAGCAGAGAGAGACAGACCACCAGCACTCACCACCAGCAAATGGGCAGCACAATAAAGATGAAGTTCAGTGCTGGCAAACAGGTCATGACAACCTCAGGAAGGGCTGCTGCGGGCAGAAGATGGACATCAGCCGAGGGAAAGCTCTGCTGAGGGCACACAAGTGAAAGAAGCAGATCGAGGTTTTGACAATCAAGATGGGAACTGCAAGGAAAGCCCAGGCCAGAGGGTGTTTAGCGCTCAGATCTTGCTTCAGAGGCAGTTTGCAGCAAAATCAAGGCAAGAGTCTCCATCTGACTATACTTGGCTGCATAGCTAGCTTGAGAGGTGGTGCATGGTGTGCACAGCAGTGGGGAGGGTGGTGCACAGCATGCACGGAGTGCTTTGGACTGTTGTGAGCTTGGAGGTTAGGTGTGGATGATGGAAATAAAATTATTCCAAATGCTACAGTCTCCTGTGCCCTCAAATAGAGCCACTCCTCTCCCTGGGGCTGCCAGGACCTGGCAAACCTGGGCAGGGTAGAACTGGGGACTGGAGCGGCAGAAACCTCCCAAACCTACTTGGCTCAGTGAAACAGCCAGTGCTGTGCCACTCCAGCTGGCATCTGAATCTGGAGTGACAACTTAAACAAGCTCTCCCCTTCCCAGGAACCAGAGCATTCCCATCCCCCGTGCCCCAAAACAATTTGATATGATCTCAGGACCAAGCCTGCTGCACAAACAACGTTAAAACCACGAAGGGTACAAAGTGCAGTATTAAAATGACAGGCCAAGCCCTGCCCAACTGTACAATTCTCATCCACACTGCACAGCAAGAACCCAGCTTTGCCTGATGAAAGTGGCTGTGTTGGTGTTAGAAACCGAGGTCTGCAGAGCAGGGCTGAATCCCAGCCAAGGAGCCCAGAGGATGTTAGCAGGACCTTTGCTATTTATGCAAAGCCACCCCAGAGCGTTGGTTCAGAGCTCTGCCACACTGAGCAGGTCTGTCTGCACAGAGAAGGTGGTGTATCTCATCAGTCTAGAAGGTGTGTGGGTACATCAACAGGCATTATCTGGCAAGCACCACACGGCTGTGACTTACCTACCCATCATTTCTTCCCTACAACCTGAGCTCCGAGTGATCCTGGCTGGGTTTTGGCCAACACACGCCCCGTTGTAGGTCCCTGACCCTTGCGGAGTCAACTGCCTTCACGTGTCTCCAGTTTTGGGTGTACAACACCCACACATCCTCACCCACCAGCCCTGCTCCAGAGCGGGGCCCGGGCACCGTGCAGCTCCTGCCAGCCACCATGTCTCACCGAGGGTTTGTCGAAGATCCTCGCAGAGGCTGATGTGGGGGAACTGCAGCATCTGACGCCATTTCTTACTCTTGCCTTTCCGGTTTCCACCACCTCCTGCAGGGCATACAAAATTGGTACCGTGAGTTATGAAGCAAGGACGTCCGATTACAGTCTAACCTTGCAGGGAGCCAAGAGAGGAGAAACCCTCTGTCCATTTACACCAGTAAGCCCAGGCAAGGAAAACAAGACTGTAGCGGTACCACTGTCTCCTGCGTAGTGGAACAAAAGCTTTTGAGTCTCTGACTGCCAGAGGAAGCGGACAGACCAACCATTCTGGCTGCTGAACCAAGTCCCAACAAAGAACACAAAAACTTTTCACCTGGTCATTTGAGTTAACTTGTATTTAAAAAAGGGAGAATGAGGGCAGAGGCAAGAGCACCTAAAGCAACAGGTTACTCTATGCCTGCACAAGAGTTCTTGGCTCCCAGGTCTGTCCTCAGAACCTCTGCATAGCTAATCACCTCTCCAGGCCAAGCCTTGCTCAGTGTGAAGCTCTTCCTGCCGTACTAACGATTTTCATGCCACCTACTCATTCCAGACTTACTGCTTACTCCAGGGAGGGGCTCTCAGAGGGAGGACATCAAGCTAGGAGACAAGAATTCCTGCTCTAATCCTGGCTCCACAGACAACTCGCTGCATTGCCTGGGGCTCACCACTTCAGGTTTCCCACCTGTGAAGTGGGGACACTCCCACATTTCTCCAGAGATAAGCCAGCTTCAGAAAAGTGAGATCCATGAACTAGATATTATTCCAACTTCAATTGCTGGAGTAGATGCCCAGTGCTGTAGGTCAGGGTGGGAAAGTTTCTGGATACACCAAAAAATTTACATTATAGCAAGCACTAAGTACTGAAATACTTGCACACCTGATTGCTGGGATCAGCCAGCCTCCAGGGACTGCCTTCCCCCTGCCCGGTGCCAACACACACAATCTCCCACCTCCCTTTGGAAATACATTAAACCGCCCTGACGAGCTGGGCCAAAGGCTTTCTCAAATTGGGGCGGGGGTGGGGGGCGTGTCACCATTTTTCAGCTCTTGAGAAACACTTTCATAATGTTTTCCTCCACTGTGACTGCAATTCAGCCCCTAATCCCAGACACGGTCCCCAGGCATCCAGCTCCTCACGCTGCAGGAGGCCTCAGTTGGCCAGGCAGGTGGGATGGGGGCATCGCAGCCAGCCTTCCGCAGGGCCAGTTCCAGGTCCAAGCCCCTGGCAGGCTGCGGGTCGCTGCACTGCATCTGCCCCACAGCAGCAGCTGGGCTGCACGATTGTACAAACTCAGGAAGGAAGTGACTCAAGAGTAAGCAGGGGTGGAAGAAACCAGCAGCAAAGACGCCTTCTTGTCAGTCACAGCTTGTGGCATCAAAAGGGATGGGACAACTAAGTGAAGGGACAGGAGGACAAGTCATCCTCACCCCCTTGAGTGTTCAAAGTTGTGCCCCGCAGCACCTGGAGGACTGTCAGCTTGCATTTCCTCGAGTTGTTTGCTTTCAAAGGAAGCTCCAGCACCCTTCTTGTAAGGTTCTCCCCATCTTCCAGTGCTGCAGTAAACAGCCCAGCAAAGAACTTCTCTCCTGCACTCCTCTTGCAGGCCAGGAACCACCTGGCACACAAGAGGTGTAGCCAAATCTCCTGCCCTACAGTGCTGGCATGCACCATGGCATCTGCGCCAATGCCATCAACATCCCTATCACACAGTGGGCTCAAGCATGAAGTCAGACTGCCCATCGTCTGCTGAGGGAGACACCAAAGGAGCACTGGGAAGCACCACAGCAGCTGCCCAACAACTCACTCTCCACCAAACCCCAAACTCTGCTTTGCCAAAGGCACAAGAGGAGCCAGCCTCCTGGTCACTCACTCCCTGAGAAGCTGGGCCTTGTGCTTTCAGGTCCCAAATGCCGTCGTTTGCTTTTGTCTGGCTTTGGTTCTGAAGGAAACCTTGCCATTATGAATCATATCGTCATGGTCCGCTACAATCACCGTGCCTGACATCTACATTAAGCCTGACTTTCAAGCAGCGTAAAAATGTTTCTGCCTGTATTGCTCATCACTCCCACAAATCCAATCACGAAAGCCTTCTAACTGGATTTCAGCGGCCCCTCAGGCTCCAAAATGGCTTGGCCTGGTACACCACGGGCCAGGAGGGACTGCACTTCCCCACCACTTTATGTGAATTAATGGACTCCGCGATGCTTGGCTGCATCAGATCTTTCCTGTAAAGGACCAGGCTCCTGTGTGGCAGGCTTCCCAGCTATCCTTCAGCCACCCTGAGGCTTCCCAGCTCTCCTTTAGCCACCCTGAGGCTCTCCAGCCCTCCTTCAGCCACCCTGAGGCTCTCCAGCCCTCCTTCAGCCACCCTGAGGCTCTCCAGCCCTCCTTCAGCCACCCTGAGGCTCTCCAGCCCTCCTTCAGCCACCCTGAGGCTCTCCAGCCCTCCTTCAGCCACCCTGAGGCTCTCCAGCCCTCCTTCAGCCACCCTGAGGCTCTCCAGCCCTCCTTCAGCCACCCTGAGGCTTCTCAGCTCTCCTTCAGCCACCCTGAGGCTTCCCAGCTCTCCTTCAGCCACCCTGAGGCTCTCCAGCTCTCCTTCAGCCACCCTGAGGTTTCTCAGCTCTCCTATAGCCACCCTGAGGCTTCCCAGCAGGGCTACTCGGTCCCTTCAGGGCAGTCCCAGCGCTGGGAGGCTGCACCGTTCCCCGAGGTTGGGATTGAGCCGTGACCCAGGGAGCCGCCGGAGGGCCCCCGGGTCCCCGCAGCCAATTCCCCGGTGCCAAAGCAGCGTTGGGGTGGGGGCTGAGGGGATCGGGCCCTGGCTGGGCAGCAGCACCTCGCCAGCCTCGAACAACTCTCTCTTATCCTGCCCGCGAAGCTGTTTCGCCCCGTGCCAGGGGAGCAAAGGCTGCAAAGGAAGGGGCGGGGGCCGCAGGGTGGATTCCAGCCCCGGAGCAGCGCCCTCCCCGGGACAGCCCGGGGCCGGACACCGCCGGGGCCCGCAGCCCCGAGCCTCCCTCCTTACTCACCCTCGCGGGCCTTGAGGAGGACGGTGTTGGCGACGATGTTCTCCAGCTCCATGGGCCCGGGCGGCGCCGCTCCCTCCACTCGGCCCGCGCCGCTCCCCCCGCCGGCTCCGCCCCCCCGGCGAGCCCAGCCAATCCCCGCTCACGCTCCTCCCGCGCCGCACTCCCATTGACTCATACGCCACAAAGCACCGCCCTCTCCGGGAGGCCTTGACCTTCCATTGGTCCGGAGGGGCAGAGGGCGGGGCATGAATGGAGAATAGGGGGAGAAACGCGCGTCATTCGGCTGCCATTGCCGGGAAGCGGTTGCGAGCGCTGATTGGGGGAGGAGGTGTCACTCAGGAGCGCAGCGGCCGTGACGGGCTCTGATTGGTCAAGCGTTAAGAGCGGCCGGCCTCTCGCGGCAGATGATTGGGTAACAAGCTGCCACTCCAACGCTCCCTGGGCTGTGATAGGCGCGTCTCGCAGGGGCGGGGCCAGAGACTCCTTATAAAGTGATGCTGGTGAGAGGCGTTTCTAGTACTTAGCCTAGAGGGCCTTGAGTTAAGAGAGTGTTTTGGGGGCTTGCCCCGCCCCCTCTGAAGTGTCCTGCATCTATCTTCAAAGCAGTTCATAGAATCACTAGGTTGGAAAAGGCCTCTCAGGTTATGGAGTCCAACCATTCCTATCTGCCACTAAACAGTGCCCCTCAGCATCTCCTCTTTTAAATCCCTCAGGTATGGTGATTCCACCACCTCCTTGGGCAGCCTGTGCCAGTGTCCGACGACCCTTTCTGTGAAAAATTTCTTCCTAATAGAAGTTCGGTGTTTAGGGGTGCCTCTCCCCTCATGGCAGCCTGGTCCCGTGTCTGTGGCAGCCTCCATAAACTCTTCCAGGCAGCTGCATGTCTGATGTTGGTCAGTCCCTGTCTGACGGGGTGAGTAACACAATCTCTAGTGCTGCTCCTGTTCTCCCTGGTCACCACTGTGGTGGAGGATTGGGGTTTCCTCATTGCAATTTGGCCTCAGCCCTCAGCGTTAGGGGGTGCTGTGCTGCCAGCCTCATCCTGCTGACCCCGCTGACTCCTTGTGGGTTGTTCTGTAAAATTTGAGTTCCTCTTGCTGCCCCTGAAGACTTCTTCCCTATAATTTACTCTAAAAGCTCTTTTTTTTACTGGTACGTAAATTAGCAGTAGCCTTACCCTATCTGCAGCATGTGAATCTCTCCTCCCTAGCAAAAAACCATCTATGTCTCTGCAGAGCTGTGTCCTCCTCAGGCATAGAATCATAGTTCTGTGATTCTGTGATAGAACAACCAGGTTGGAAGGGACCCATCAGATCATCTAGTCCAACCATTCCTATCTAACACTAAACCAAGTCCCTCAAGACCTCATCCACCCGTGCCTTAAACACCTCCAGGGAAGGTGACTCAACCACCTCCCTGGGCAGCCTATTCCAATGCCCAATGACCCTTTCTGTGAAAAACTTCCTCCTGATCTCTAACCTAAACCTCCCCTGGTGGATCTTGAGGCCATTCCCTCTTGTCCTGTCCCCTGTCACTTGGGAGAAGAGGCCAGCTCCCTCCTCTCTACAACCTCCTTTCAGGTAGTTGTAGAGAGTAATGAGGTCTCCTCTTCTCCAGGCTAAACAACCCCAGTTCTGTCAGCCGCTCCTCATAGGTTCTGTTCTCCAGCCCCTTCACCAGCCTCGTCGCTCTTCTCTGGACTTTCTCCAGAGCCTCAACATCCTTCTTGTGGTGAGGGGCCCAGAACTGGACACAGTATTCAAGGAGCGGCCTCACCATTGCTGAGTACACAGGCCTCACCAGTCCTCCCCTGCTGGTCTGTCAGCCCTGCAGATGACCTGTCCAGCTCCCTGCTTCTTTTGGGTGCAGAACCCCCTGCTTAACCCTCTTACCCATTAGCAAGTTGTGCCTGTGCGACTTTCTGCTCTGCGGCTTTTGGGTGCAATGTTACCTCCACTGTCCGGCAGCTCCCACCTCTTGCTCTCTCCTGCAGATGATGCCCCTTGCCTTGTGTGTGGTGGCTGCTGTTGCTCAAGACATGAAAGAGCACATGGTGATGGGCAGGTGCCTCCACCAGCCTCTGTCAAGGGTAACTTGCTGGTGGGTACCAGCCTGGGCTCCCAAGCACTGCTCATCCAGCCCATGCTAGTGAGCAACAGGGAAGAGGTTCTTATACCCAGGCTGTAGCGAAGCTGATAATAACACAAATTATTCCAAGTACTCATTTCCTGTGCAGTTGGTACCGACTGTGGGCCACCATGCCCCTCTGCATCTGTTGGAGATCAGGCATCACATTTTCTGGTTATAAACCTGCAGCAATATCGAGGAGGAGGACGCTTTGTCCTGCTGTATCTCAGAGGTGATCTCCCATGTCACTCTGCCATGAGGGATGAGCTCATGCCGTGAGCTTTCTTCTTTTAGCACTGCTCTCCTTTTAAAGGTGGCACATACTTATTTTGAGCTTCAAATGCAACCACTTTGCTTCCATGCATTTGCACGTTTAACCCTTAGGTTGCTAGTTTTGTTTTCATCCCAGCTGGTGTTTTGCAGCACCATTCCCACCACAGGCAAAAGTCACTGGGCACCGGGCACTGCTGGAGGAGCACAAGTATCTGGAGGGGTCCTGCTGTCCACAACAGAGCCAGTGGCAGGCCAGGTGATGGAACAGGTGCTTTTGTTTTTTAGGTTTGTGGAGGACACGTGGCTGGAGAGGGAGAGGGCTCCAAACCCAAGCCTGTCATGGAAGTAATTCAAAATAATCTTGAGAAATTGGCAAGGGTGAGTGAAAGAAAGCTTACCTATCAGGGCATCATGGGCCCTTGGGTGCCACTCAAGGGGCTGGTGGCCCCAGGGAGAGCTCTCCCAGGTCCCCACCAGGCACCCTTGCCTCCCTGGGTATTTTTAGAACCAAAGTGCTGTTTAATTGTGAAAAGGCGAAAGGCAGCAGCAGGAGAGGAAACCAGGCAGCAGTGATAGGGCAGCCTCCTTCCGGAAGCAATGCCAGCACAGCTCCAAATGCTGTGTCCAGGCACTGCTGGGGGGTCAGCGCTGGGCCCCCATCCTGGCATGATCACCACTGGCAGCCTCCACCGATCCAAGAGCTCATGCCATGAGCCTCTGCACAAGGGACCAGCTGGCATAAGAGATGGCCTGGGGATCCTCACCACTATGAATCCCATCCCTTCCAGTCCCCCTGACCTCATGGGGGCTGGTGAGAGCTGGCAGGGATCGGCGTTCCTTGGGCTCCAGCTCCCAGGCGCTGGTGGCTGTTTTTAGCTGAGTGAAAGTTCGATGTTTTGAGATTTTCTATTTTGAGCAGCAAAGCTAGAGAAGTGGAATGGTCCTTGACCCCCAGGGTGTTTGTGCGGAGCAGAGTGGAGAGCAGGGCAGGGTGAGCATGGGGTGGCTGCTTCCCTCAGGGGGATGTGGTTGTCCCCAGGTCTTTGCCCTGTGGTTGCCCTCGTGGCCCTTTGCACCTCAGGCTGTGCTGGAGCCTGTTCCCACATCACCCCATCTCCCACGCTCTCTCAAGGGAGGCCGGCATTTCCAGCACTGGGATGTCATTCCTCTTTTATCTCCTGCAGCAAGATCCCAATGAAAGCCCTTGAGCAGGATATGGGGCATGCCACCCCAGCCCTGCACCCCTCATCCCTTGCCACGGCGGGTACACAAGTGGCCCCATGGGGCCCCTACGGCTCAATGCAGCTACAAACTGGTGGGCACGCAGAGGGGACAGCCCCGGCACAGACGCAGAGGGCCTGGACTGCTGCAGCGGCACAGCCAGCTCAGCCCAGCATCAGCAATGCTGCCAGACAGGGGGTTTGTCTGGCAGTGGGGAGGGCTGGTGCTCACTGGAGCTGCTGTGGCAAGTTGTCACCTGCAGCGGGTCACCCATGATTAAAGGTGGCATGGCCCGAGTGACAGTGAGTGCTGGCAATGGGTGCTGCTTGTTGGGCTTCTAGGAGGCAGATGCCAGCGCCAGGTGCAGGCTTTGGCCTCATTTTATTCAACTTCGCTTTCCAAAAGTACTTGGAGATGCACAGGGGCACAGCAGTCCAGCGTCATGGTGGGGCGCTAGGTGCGGTGCCAGCGGGAGACAGCAAGGAGCCGGCGGAAGGCGGCACGGAAGTCCCGATTGAAGAGGGTGTAGATGAGGGGGTTGAGGCTGCTGTTGCAGTAGCCGATCCAGAAGAAGAAACTGAAGAGAGGTTTGGAGACATGGCAGCCCTCCCCACAGATGGCCCCTAGGCTGTAGGTGAAGAAGAAGGGGAACCAGCACAGCACGAAGGCCCCCATCACCACGGCCAGCACGACAGTGAAGCGTCGCTCTCGCGCTCGCACCAGGCGCTGCCGGCACAGTGAGACGCTCTGGTGCTGGCTCCGTCGCCGCCAGCTCGTCGTCGTGACCCCCGGGCCCTTCTTGCCGGTGGCATGTGGTGCGTGGGTGGCGAGCAGGGCTGCTGTCCTCCGGGCCGTCAGCTGGTAGATGCGACAGTAGACGGCGACCATGACGAGGCAAGGGGCGAAGAAGGAGGCGGCGCAGGAGGCCAGCACGTACCAGGTCTCCTGGCTCAGCTGGCATTCCCGGCCCCCTGGCTGGACCCACAGAAGCGGTGGCAGCGCTACCACGGCTGCTGCCGCCCAGACTGCCCCGATCATCCCCTTCACGCGCCCGGGGCTGCGGCGCAGGTTGAGCCGGGCTGCTCGGGTGACAGCCCAGTAGCGGTCGAGGCTGATGGCACAGAGGTGCCCGATGGAGGCCGTGCAGAGCAGCACATCCAGCGCCAGGTACAGGCTGCACCACAGGCCACCGAAATACCAGTAGCCCATCACCTCATTGGCTAGCGAGAAGGGCAGGACGAGGATGGCCACCAGGATGTCTGCTGATGCCAGAGACACGAGGAAGAGGTTCTGCGGAGCCTGCAGGGCCCGACTGGTGGAGACGGCTGCCACCACCAGCGCGTTGCCCACCACTGTAGTCAGCAGGATGGCCAAGGCAGCCAGTAGGATGAGCCCCATGGCTACAGGCGAGTGTGGAGCACTGCTGGTGCCGCTGCTGTTACCGGAGGCATTGGGGTGGGTGCTGGCTGGCTCCATGCTGGCTCAGCCCTGCAGGTGGACAAAGCCCACCCATGGGGCTGCCTCCCACCACACCTACCTCGCTCACCGACCTCACTGCAACTGGTGCTGCAGCCCTGGCATTGCTGAGTCCCCAGAGGGACGTCCCAGCCACCGCTGCTTCTGTACTGACCCAGTCCGGTGGCAAGGCGGAGGTTGTCCTGGTCCAGTGGTCACCCGGTCAGGCACGCAGGGCAGCGGCAGCGCTGGGAACCCTGTAGTGGCTCCCACAGCAGCCCTGCTGGCTCTGCTGGTCCCAGCCTGGGAGGAGGGCGGGCGGGAAGGAGGGAGGGAGGGATGGGCTGATATTACTGGCAGGAGCCCAAGCATCTGTGGGCAGTGGGAGAAGTGGTTATTGCCAACATTTAAAGAGCCTCTGCCGGGGTCACCATGGTGGGTGAGCTTCTGCCATGGGCTTTGGGGTACCCAGCAGGCTGGAGATGTTGCCTGACTGTGCTGAGCTGGCATCTCACAGAGACCCAGGCTGTCATCATGCTATGCCCTGCTCACCGGAGCAGTGACCCACTGCCACAGCACATAGCCATGCAGCACCAACTCTGATGGCTCAGCCCTCCAGGGATGAGGCGGATGGAAGAAGATGCTGCTTACAAGTCACAGTGTTTAGCTGCAGCATCGTCAGCATGTGCCCCCATGGCACAGTGTGCTTTGTGCGTCCTCAGCACTTGTACAGGGCCAAGCTGGGCAGGGGTGATGTATGGACGCTGGGGCAGATGGCAAGCATCTGGCACCTCAGGAGTTCCATCAGGGTTTGCAGAGGCTGGAGCCTCTGTGAAGAGAGACACACCTGGGAAGTGGGTGCTTGGCATTTATTAGACACCATTTGAGCAGGAACGGTGGAAACAAAGTGGGAGCTGTGACCTGGGTGTCCGGTATTGGCTAGAGCCGGGTGGCCCCATGCAGGGGCAGGCGAGGAGAGCCCACCAGGACGGCCGGGCCTGGTACCTCCTCGGGGTAGGAGAGGGCGAGGTTGTCCAGCCCCAGCCTAGCCTTGTCACAGGGAGCTCCCTCGTGCTCCTCCCAGCCCGTGGGGCTGCGGCAGCGGTCAGTGCAGCAGAGGGTGGCCCTGGTGATGAGCTGGTCGAGGGGCTGCAGCGAGTGCATCCAGGCAGGGAGGAAGTCCCAAGTCTGCAGCCATTTGGGCAGGCGGCCGGGGCTGCGCGCCTGCAGAGCATTCACCAGCCCCACAAAGAAGAGAAGGCCAAGGAAGGGTGCCCCCACCCCTACCAGCACCCGCCAGCCCGCCATGGAGATGCCAAAGATGAGGGAGGGCAGCAGGAGGAAGCAGACGATGAGGTACAGCACGGCAAACCAGCGGTACTTGGCTGTGCGCTCACCCAGCGCCTTGGCCATGCGGATGGGCAGACGGGTGAAGGGCAGCGGGTACCACAGCAGGATGCCAGAGATGTTGAAGAAGAAGTGGCAGAGGGCGATCTGCAGGGATGGCATCCGCATCAGGCTGGACACGTGAGCTTGTCCCAGCCCCTGCCTTACCCAGTGCTCCCCAGCAGCCTGGTCGTGGCCCCGGGCTACCCGTACCTGGAAGGAACTAGCCAGCTTGTCCCCTGGGCTGGCCAGGGCAGCCAGGATGGCAGTGGTGGTGGTGCCAATGTTGGAGCCCAGGGTGAGCGGGTAGGCGCGCTCGATGCTGATCACCCCCAGGCCTGAAGGAGAGGCACCATGTCGCATTCCATTGCTCCTCTTCAGCACTGTCCCCACACTCTCCCCTTAGGAGCACCTTTGGCACAGCTCCTCCTGCCCCTCCAGCACCTGCAGGTCATTGTCAGGGGGCCCAGCACGTGGCAGAGGACTGGGCATGGCCAGGACTCACCGATCAGGGGTGTGATGGCCGAGGTGAAGACAGAGCTGCTCTGGACCACGAAGGTCATCCCAGCGCCCACCACCATGGCGAAGTAGCCGGTGAGCCAGCTGAGTGGGTGTGGAAGGTCTGCCATGGCATAGGCATGGACATGTGAGCTAGGAGCAGCCTGGAGCTCCTACATGGTGCTGGGGAGGGGGCTTTGTGGCCAGGCTGTGGGTATGAGGTCAGGCTGTGGGTATGGGGCCAGCCTTGTTGCTGGGATGGCTGGGGAAAGAGGATGTGAAGTGGGGATCAAGGGCAAGCACAGGGGATGGGAGTCACCCAGGGATGCATCTGAGGGTGGCAGGTGGGGATGGGGATGGCCACAAGGAGAGGGAGAGGGATTGGGGTCAGGCAGGGTCCCATCCCACTCACGAAATGCCAGTTCCCATCCCACTCACCGGTGTTGATGACCTTCTGGATGGCTTTGGCCACCTGCCCCTTGAGCAGGGAGTTGAGGAGCTTAACCAGGAGGATGAGGCAGGTGCAGAGCACGACGAGGGACCCAGCCAGCAGCACCAGCCCCACGGCCAGGTCAGGCAGCGGCGTGTCAGTGAAGAGATGCTCGCCTACCCCACAGCATGGCTGGGCGAGGGGCTGGGGCTGGCCCAGCCCCACTCACAAATCTATACCCTCAGACAGCCCCACATCTGGGACCTTGCCCCAGCATCTCCCATCCCTGCCCCACATCATGCTTCCAGCCCTGTACCTATCACCCCTGCATCCCACATACAGGTCCCCAGCCCCACCTGCGCCTCCCCTGCCCTGGGCAGCCCCTCACACCCACTCACACTTCTGCCGAGTGACGTTGTGGAGGCTCTCGATGTCCTTGGTGTTGCAGTGGCCGGAGACTGTGCAGTTCGGGGTGAGTCCAAGCCCCACAGCAGCTGTCTGCAGGGAGAGACTGGGATGCAGTTGGCTCCACTGTGTCCTCAGTCAGCCCCTGCCCAACACCCATCCTCTGTGGGGTCCTTTGGTGACCTCCGCAAGGCCATGGGCACCTCACCTGTGTGGGTGCAGGTCCACACCAGGTGCGGATGAGGCTCCGGTTGCGCAGGCTCTCATCCCCTGTTGCGATGCCTGTAATCACAGACTTGTCCAGCTGCAACAATACACATGTTGGAGAGTTCTTGGGGGCTGACAGAACCTCTGGCTTAGGGACAGTTTTACTGGGATGGGGACATCACTGCAAGGCTGAGGACACCTGGACACAACCACCATCAAAGGGACACCAGCACTGGGGACATCACCACCAGCATAAGGGGCATGAATGCTGGAGGATCACCACTAGCCTTGGGACACCACGGCTGAGGAGACCTGGATGATGAGCTTGGTGAAGGGCTCCGTGATGATCTTCAGCAGGTCAGGGGCATCCTTGCCACTGCGGATGTTGAACGTAGCCACGACCAGGCGGGTGACACGGTGCAGGTAGCCGCTCACCACCTCCAGTGGCAGCAGGACCAGCACTGACAGCCAGTTGAAGCAGTCATGCACTGTGGCGCCAGCGAAGGCCCTGCACAGAGTAGCCTGTGAGCGTGATATGGCCTCTGGGAAGCAGCTCCTAGCTCCCCCACAAGTCCCTTCTGAGGGACTTTTGAGACCCCTGACCAGCTCTCACCGTTTGAACTCACTGCGGTCACCAGCCTGCATGAGGGCCACAATGGTGTTGGTGACCGAGGTGCCAATGTTGGAGCCCATGATGATGGGGATGGCAGAGCGCACCTCAAGCACTGGGGACAGAGACTCCCGCTAGTCTCAAATGGTCACGCTCATGATGACCCCATCCAGCCACCCCATCTCCCAGCCTCAGGTCCTGGGGAGGCCCACGGGCGCACTCACGCCCTGAGGAGACCATGCTGACAATGATGGAGGTGGAGGTGGATGAACTCTGCACCAGCACTGTCACCAGGATGCCCACCACCAGCCCAGCCACCGGGTTGGAGAGAATGGCATTGTCCTTGAAGATGTCCCCGGCCACCTTGCCTGCAAGAGATTGTGAGCAGCAGCAGGGTGCTGGCACGATGGGTGACACATGCCCAGGCGCCCCTGCCACCCTACCTCCAGCCAGCTGGAAGGCAGAGCTGAGCACATCCAGAGAGCACACAAAGAGGTACAGGAACCCGAACATCAGGGGCACCTTGAGAAGGGAGACACAGATGGACTGGACCCTGGCCCAGCACCCCAGCTCTGCACAAGACAAGAGAGAGTGTTAAATGCCAGCTGCAGCATGGCCCCAGCTCCCTGGGCTCCCATAGCCCCATGCCAGCCTCCTGTGTGCCCTGGCAGGATGGGGCTTCTGTCCCTGGTTGTGTCACTGCTCCCTGGGTCCTCTCCATGTCCTCCCACTTTGTGTCAACCTCCCATTGCCCCTCAACTCTGCCTGTGTCAGCCCTGGGAGCCTGGCTGGGGTACCAGCACAAGGACTGGCACCGTGGGGCCGTGGGCAAGAGTTACTACCAGTCCCAGGGAAAAAGCTGAGGTTCTCCTGACACCCCACAGTCCTGGCACCCCGAGCCCCCCATAGGCGCCTCTGGGGACCTCTCCAGCCCAGGTGCTGTGTGCCCACCACCCATCGGTCTCACCTGGCTTTTGCAGCTCATCCAAGCCCAGCCGAGGCCCCTGCCAAGGCAGCGCATCCAGCTCGTACCGCTCCCTGCCCTCGCCCAGGCGCCCCGGTGAGCCAGGGCAGGGGAAGCCATGGTCAGGGCAAGGCACTGCGCCAACAGTGAAGGGGCAGGCATGGGCGCCCGGCAGCCGGTGCAGAGCTGGGGAGATGGGGTACTGGCATCAGAGCCCTATTCTTGGGGTGTCCCCCCTGCAGAGGGGAGTCAGTCACTGCCTGAACCAGGGTCTGGCCAGAAGCAGAGCTGAGACCAGTGGGTTGAGGAAGAGGAGAAGGAGAGCTGGGTCACCTACCCTGGGGGCTGGGGCAGTAGGCGAATTGAGGCCCATGCACCACCCTTGCTCCCCGCACCTGGCAGCGGGGCAGGGCCGGGCTCTCCCTCCGGTAGGGCAGCATCGCTCCTGCTGAGGCTGAGCAGAGGTGACCACGTTCACCACAGTGGAGCCACAGCTGTGCTGTGCCGACCACCGCTGGGTTTCATAGAATCATAGAATCATCAGGTTGGGAAAGACCCACAGGATCACTGAGTCCAACAATTCCTATCAAACACTAAACCATGTCCCTCAGCACCTCATCCACCCGTGCCTTAAACACCTCCAGGGAAGGTGACTCAACCACCTCCCTGGGCAGCCTGTTCCAGTGCCCAATGACCCTTTCTGTGATTTTTTTTTTCCTGATATCCAGCCTAAACCTCCCCTGGCACAGCTTGAGGCCATTGCCTCTTGTCCTGTCTTCTGTCACTTGGGAGAAGAGGCCAACTCCCTCCTCTCCACAGCCTCCTTTCAGGTAGTTGTAGAGAGCAATGAGATCTCCCCTCAGCCTCCTCTTCTCCAGGCTAAACAATTCCAGCTAAATCCCTGCAGTGCTGGCACCACCAAGGAGGACCATCCCATCACCTAGTGGTCCTCTAGGGTGCCAACTGCTGCTGTGACACCTCAGTGAGGTCTCACAAGGGCAGGCAGAGGCCATGAAGAGGGGACCCTTCCCGCCCAGGGCCCTGCTCACCTGGGGATGGCCAGGCACTCAGGGCAGTGCCATATCCACATGCCACATCCACTTGTCCCTCCAGCGAAGTGGCCCACAGGGCACTGTGGCCCTTTATACTCATACCAAGAGCAAAGTCTAAGGAGCCCGGCGTTGCTCCTCACCTCCGCTCGCTGCTCACCTCCTCCCCAGAAATTCCTGCAGTTAATAGGTAACCCTGCTGCATCCCATGTCAGCAGTGGTCCTGGGGTGGGATGGGGCACGCGCCTCCAGGGTACTGTGCTGCCCAAGGCTCAGCATTGCCCCTGGGAGAGCAACCAGGGTGATTGGGAGCAAAGCCAAGGTGGCGCTGGAGCCCAGCGCCTGAGGGCTGGTGCCAGAGCAGCTTCAACTTCACACCAGTTTGTACTAGGTGCTTCATCTCCTGCAAAGGAGGAAGAGGAAGGCTTGATGCCGGTGCTACTGACATGTCCTGAACTGGAGGGAAGGCCATGCACACAAACACCACCCTCGGATCTATCCAAGCATCAACTGCAAGGGGCCAGGCTCTGTGCAGGGCGTGTGCTGTCCTCACTGCCAGAGCAGTGGCAGTGGGTTATGTCAGTGACAGTGTGGTCCCCAGGTCCCCATGACCTGGTCAGGCTCAGCCTGTGCCAATAGCTCGGCATGCAGAAGCTGGCAGCACTGCAAGGGCTCCTTGGGGTAAAGCCTGCATCTTCCCAGCACGTGCAACACTGGGGCAGACAAGAGCAGAGCGACGCCAGTGTTGGCGTCACCACCTCCTTGATGCTGTTTATCATTACCCACTGTTTATGCCTCTCCAGCCAAGTTTCCATCCACCCACGAGGTGCCTGGCCAACTTGTCTCCACATCTGCCCGGGGAGAGTCAGGGGCTAAAGGCCCCTCCAGCCTGGGCACCTGCAGGGAGCAGGTATGGAGGGGCCGCACGGCCTAGGATCAGACACTTCCAGGACCCATCACCGTGGACAAACCAGCTGTGATTGTATGAGAGTGTATGAGAGAGAATTTGGGTACCCCAGGGTGCTCAGGGACAGCTTAGGGACATCCCTGCCACTGCTGGAGCATCACCAAGCCTCTGCTGAATCACGAACTGATGAAGCTGAATGCCAAGGAGGTACCACAGCAGGAGACGTGTCCTGCCTCTGCAGGACTTGGGGACATTTCTGGCCAGGGGCTGCAGCCAGTGACACCCACAGAGCCTGAATCAGGCTGCAGCGGGCACGAGGCCAGTGCCCACATTTGCCCCATGGCCAGGAGCTCTTGACCAGCTGCCCCCACAATAATTAACCTGGTGAGGCCCTGGCAGCTCCGGCTGTCACTCATTGACAGGGTCAGGGCTGAAGTCCTCGGCTGCACTGGCCCCACAGCTTTCCCCTACACCATCAGCAGCGCTGGGAAAACAAACTCCTGGCATCACCCCTGGCTTCAGCCCAGCCCTGGCCCCTGGGGGGATGCTTTGTGGGGTGTGAGGAGGCCTGGGGGGACAATGCTGCCAGGAAAAGCACTGTCCAGCCTCGGCAGCAGAGGAAGGAGAGGGACACACATCCAGGCAATGCTCTTTATTTCCCCGTTTCACACCACAGACGGGACTGAGCAGCACCACAGAGACACAGGGGAGCTCTGACCAAGGCCGTGGGAGCACAGCTGGCCACAGCAGCATGGCACTGGGTGCTGTTGGGGGGCTTTCTCCGTTGCAGACTAGGTCTGGGGCCTCTAGGCACATGGGGGGGCCTGGGATGGGGACCTGCCAGGGACAGCTGGGTCTAGCAGAGCTAGGCTTAAGGCTACTGCTCCCCATAGCTGCCAGCAGGGCTGCCAGGCTGCGCACACACTGGGTACTTGCACACCAAGCTGCCATGCTCAGTTCCCAGGAGTGCTGCATTCCTCTGGGATCACACAGGTGGATCCCCAAGGGCCACACACACATGGCCCCAGCCAGGCTGCAGTAGGGGACAGCTATGGATATCTGCTCCTGTGGGTTTGCTTCAGCAGCCACCCACACAAGACCTCTCTACAGGGAGGAAGGCTTCTTTGGCATGACCTGCTGGCTCTATCTATCAGCTTGGGGCAGGAACCACACATGGCTCCGTGCCCTGCTCCTCAATGGCGCTGAGCTTGGCAGGATCAGGCCCAGCCATGCTCTCACAATGCAGAGAATAATAACCTGCCCGGGGCACAGGCCAGCAATGCTTACCCTCCCTGGGATGGGTAGACTCGCACATCAACAATAGAGAGACCCCTATACCTGCAGGGTCAGGGAATGGATCTGGCCCTCAGCTCCAAGAACGCATTCTCCTGCCTCCCACAGCACCAGGGTATGGGGCTGGAGCCTGCCTTGCCAACCCATCTACTCGTGTCATCTCTACCTTTCAACTGAGGGGTGCTTTCCCCAGCTGAACAGTCCAGGGGGCTGTGCCAGCCCAGCACAGGCAGAATTTGCCGGGGCGTCAGCTCTGCCTCAGGCAGAAGCACTGGGCAGGACAGTGCCAGGCATGCATGGGGCATTGCAAACTGCTTTGCAACAGTGGTTCAAACTATGTACAGGATTTCCTTCATATGTACCAGGATGTGACCCCACCGAGGACCATGGCAGCTGCTCAGCCAACTCACAGCGACACGACACAACAGTGTGGGACAGGACGTGGACGAATCTACGGTCCAGGCAGTGTCAGCAGCGCAGG
Organism: Coccyzus lansbergi; assembly: GCA_033558105.1. Classification (NCBI taxonomy): domain Eukaryota; kingdom Metazoa; phylum Chordata; class Aves; order Cuculiformes; family Coccyzidae; genus Coccyzus; species Coccyzus lansbergi. Next base: position 13,037 of record JAUMJK010000728.1, on the reverse strand, counting down.
GCAGGGGCTGGTCAGGCCCCGTGTTGAACCCCAGCATGGCCCAAGGGTACCATGCAGTGGGTGTGGACATGCAGCAGGACTCATCGGAGCTCATGGTCAACTGGAGACTGAGCTTCTGCAGGCTGAGGATTGCCATTCCCCTCGGAGCCTGGGTGAGGGGTGCGGGACTGATCTGACCCCTCGCGGGCTCTGTCATCCTGCCCTGGGAGCTGAAGGAAGTCAGGCAGGACCAAATCCTCCTTGGAGAGCAGCCCACGCTGATCGTTGGCCCGGCAGCTCTGGGCACGGTTCAGCAGTTCCACCAGCCCTGAGGAAAATGCAGGTCACACAATTGAGCTTGGCATATGGGCTCCTGTCCTAACGCCCTGGCTGTCCTCTCCACCTGACGTGACCTGTCCCAGGCACAGCAGCTGCACCTTCTCCCTGCTCCATATCAGCACCTGTAGGACCCTGCACCCATCCCCAGTACACCAAGGGACCCCAATTTTCCCATATCCCATCTGTAGTTTGATGGGACCCTGTAACCATCCCCAGTAGACCTGTGGCCCTGCATCCCTCATCCCCTGTTTTGCCTCAGCCCGTCAGGTTTCAGATACACCAAATCTCACCTTCCAGGTCATATGTGCGGCGGTTCAGGTTCGTGGCAGCTGAAGACCGGGGCCGGGAGAATGAAGATGACATCTCCCACAGTGCATCAGGCTCTGTTGCTGTTGGGCTTCCCTCCTGTAACCCACAGCCCAGGCCTCAGCAACAGGGCAAGGAGGCAGAGCTTACCCAGGCCACATTCCCCCTGCCCTCCCTGTCCTCCATCTCAGCAGGTGCTCCACAGCCCCACAGGATCGCAGCAGGGCACTTTCCCTTTGGATCGTGGCAGCAGCCTGGGGTGGTGGGATCTGGAGCTCACCTCACTCTGGAACGGGGAGGAGGCGGCAGCAGCCTCAGCACTCTCTGTCACTCGCATGTCTGCAAGGTAAGGAAAGATACTTAGTGCCCTGTGCCAGCAGCCTGGTCCTAGTCTAGCTGGTGACAGGTTGGAGCCCAGCGAACAAAAGCTGTGGCCAGCAGAAAGCAGCCTGGCCCTATCAGTGTTCTCTGGGGGAACACAGCTCAGGGAGGAGGGAGACACAGCCTTGGTGTAGAACATTTTACCAGTTGGCGTTTCCAGGATGAGTTTCTGAGCAGCCACTGTGCTGACCAGCTTCTCCAGGTCCAGGGTGGCCGGCTCACCTTGCTGCAATGGGAAGAGCCAGGCAGTGTCACACTCACTGCAGCATGGCAAAGGCAGCCAGGTTGAGGTCCTGTGAGCTCCCTGGCCAGATCCTGCTAGCTCACAGGCTACAGAGCACACCCACCAGTCCCTCCCAGTCCATGGTGGGTAACCATGGCCCAGCTCAAACACCAGTGATTCTCCACAAGCCCCTGACATAGACTGCTGGTCCTCACCACTGCCTGCAGCCCCTGGTCTGAGCCCCAAACCCAAGGCCACCCCCTAACAGAATCCCAGCCATAGGAGGTTGGGACTGTGCCCACCAAAGTGCAAACCCTCACCCGCCGCAGCAGTGCCAGCTCCACGTTCACTCCATACTTCCCCAGCACAGGCTGCAATGCTTCCCGGATACGCTTGGTTGACTTTGCTGTGATGCGGATGGTCTTGTTGAGGGAGGCAATTTCCAGCCTGTGGAGGGGAAGAAGAGGCTGTCTGCAGGCAAACATGGACAGGTAGGGCAGGCAGGGGCAGAGCCAGGGTGTTCGGGAATGCCTGGGGAGTTGGGTGGTGGGCACTGTGGGTGGCGATGCATGATGTGGACAAGATGTGTGTGCAACAGAATCAGCCCCAAAGCTCCCACTCACTCAAAGCTTATCCTGTTTTCCAGCTTCACTTCCTGGTCTGCCAACACAGAGCACTCCTGGTCCAGCACTAACGGTTTCTGGAAAAGCCAAACCATGAGGAGAGAGCAAACAGAGCAGCACATGGTCCCAGCCTGGTGACACTCCAGCTGGCCAGAGACACCTCTCCCTCCTGCTCACCCTACCTGCTCATTCCCCACCAGGTAAACCTTGATGTCGGGGAGGCTGAAGCCGCGCTTCTCACATATCCCTGCCAGCATGTCACGGATGGAGTGGCCAGGCCGGATGGAGGCCAGCGAGGCTGTGCCGTCAGGCAGGTACACACAGCAGTACTTCATGGGCTTGGTCGACAGCTCTGCCTCGCTGCCCCCCAGGCTCTTCCGATGGCCCTGTGGGAGGTATGTGGCACAATGAGCATGGCTGGTGGCACTTTGATACCATGGGCCCTCACAGCGATGACTCACCTCAGTCCAGGGGCTGGCGGCCGTGCTGGCAGCTGTGCTGGAAGAGGACAGGAAGCCCAGGTCCAGGCTGGCTGAGGAGTTGAGTGAGCCCTGGGACTCCCGCCACAGCATGGCACTCCCACCACCTTCTCTCCCCTCTGAGACAGACAGAAGGACAGTGGTGGGGATTATGATCTCCCTTCCGGGCCTCACAGTCCCAGCTGCCCTGCTCAGCACAGCACCCACCTGCCCAGGAGGGCTCCCGCCGCTCTCCCTTCCTGAAGGACCGTCGGGGGCTGCGGTTGGCACCACTGCCTGCCGTCTCCACACCCAGTGGCAGGGATTTGCCCAGCTTCAGCTTTGACTTCTGGGACAAAAAGAGGAGCATCTCAGCAAGACTGCTTCATCCCTTTCCCCAATCCCCCGAGCTGCTTCTCTGTCCTTGGCCTGTGGTTGGGTTTGTATCAAGCAGCAGGGAGGCAACCCAACACCGTTTTTTCAGGTGAGGGGACAGGCCCCGTCCCAGTTTCCCACACTGCTCACCTTGCTAAGGTCAGGTGGGGGGCTGCTGCTGCGGGAGTGGGGCTGCAGGTCAGGCAGGGGCTGCCCCTGGCTCTCTGCCCGCAGGCAGGCTTGGTAAAGTGGGGATTTCACGAAGCGCGTGTAGCTGTCAAACTTCATCAGGTTAAAGATCTACAAAGGGAAGATGCATCTGCTTAAGGCCCCTGCCCACCTACAGCTCATTCCAGCCACTGCCCATCAGTGACAGCAGTGATGCTTGGTGGTCCCACAGCTCCCAACCAGAAAGTGGGCTGGAAAATGGATGCTGCTCATACCTGGAGCTGCTGGGTGCGAAACATGTCTGGAGAAGGGGTGGCAAGCATGTCCTCCCCAATCCAGGCCTGCTTGTCTATGTTCACTGGATTGACCGAGTGGCTGGAGAGGAACTCATCGTAGATCCGCCGCGCCTCCTGGGCCAGCTAGGGGAGCAGGGGTTCAGGCCTGGACCAGGAGCAACCTGCTCACTGCTACTCTATGAGGAGCCCCTGGCTAACCCTATGCCCATGGGACCACCTCAGTATCTGGGTGGCCACTGGAGCCAGCCTCCCCCACCCAGCACCACATTCTGGGCACAAAACACTGGTCTCCCCATGGAGGTACAGCCCAAGGTAGGAACTGTCCACTCAGCCACATGGCTCTGTCCCCACAAGCCCTGTCTAGCTCTCTGCCCTTGCTCTCTTGTCCTCCCAGCAGCACCCTCCACCCTCTGGACACCCCAGGCTGGAGAAGCATGCCCTGCTCCATGAGGCAGGCAGTCCCAGCTGTGTCTTTTCAGATGCATATCACATCCATCTCTTTGTTCCTCCCACAGGAATCCCCAGCCTGCTCAGCCTCCCCTTGCAGGGGTCTGCTGGAGACACACAAGCACGACAGCCACTCCCACCTCTGCCCACATCCACCCCAGAAGCTGCATGACCCAGGCTCAGCCACACTGTTACTGCGTGGAAGTCAGTACCTGCTGCGTGTTGCTGGCTGGAATCTGCTGGAAGTGCTCACATGCTTGCCAGAAGTAGACATTTTCAGCACTGAACTCCTTCTTGAGGAACTCCTGCAGGGCAGAGAGAGCTGCTGGCCTGGTCGGCACCACAGCCACATGATGGCTTGGTTGCCGATGGCGGATGGGAGTGAGGACCAAGGTCTGGGTTGTGGCACTCACAGTGAAGTAGGCGACAGCCACGTGGTCCTGCAGCAATGTCTCGAAGGATTCAGCCCAGCTGACCACAGACCCCTGTGTGGAGCCACAGGTGGCTGGAGGTCCTGGCAGGCTGTTCACACTGTGGTTGCTGCCACGGGCCCTGGAGGCGTTTAACTCTGAGAGAGAAAAATGTCAGTTCTGACTGTCTGCAAGTCACCCAAGTTCATCCCCCCATCCCCAGCAGCCCATTGTATCTGCAGCAAATTCATCCACCCCATCCTGATTGGAGCCAGCAAGCCTTCATGTAGGGAACACAAGGAGCATCCTCGGCAGATCGAGCACCACGATGTCACAGCTGGCACCTTCCGGTGTGACAGCACTCCCTGCCAGGGCTGGCTGTCCTCTCCTCCCCTCCCCGGGGTGTTCCATGACTGCACCTGTGAGTCATCTCCCAGAGGAACAAAGCCCATGCGTGGGGGAGGCACCCAGCCGCGGAGGGAAAGCAGAGTGGATGGGGACATTGGTGGGTACGCATCATGGAGGGAAGCTCAGAGGATGGGTAAAGGTGCCTGAATTTACCTTCTATGCTCCTCTGGCCATGATGAGGAACAAACCCAGCAAGAGGAGGGCACAGAAAGTGTCATCCCCAGCTCCCAAGCCTGGAGAGACCCATCCTTGGGGAAACCCAGGGTGACTGTGCATTCAAATGGAGTCCCTCTGCCAAAAAGATGGAAGTTCCCAGGGGCAACCCCAGCTTTTGAACTGTTTTGACTGGTGAGCAGAGGGTCATCTGCAAAAGAAGGTAGGGGTATGGAAGCAGGGCCTCCCTGGCAAAGCCAGTGGGAGCAGGCGGCAGGCGGTTGCTGCTTTGCTGGGCTCCCTGCCCTTCTTCTGTCCAAAACACAGGATAACTGCACACACTCTGTATATGCAAGTAGGAAAAGCAGCCCCCGGCACAGAAGGATCCTGCAGCATGGCCAAGGTGTGCAAATGGACCAGCTGAAATATCTAGTACACAGTAAGACTGATGGGCAGAGAGACAGACCACCTCAGGGAGCTTGGGGCTGGCTGGTATCCAGGTTCCGCTTGCCGCAGGAAGCTTCTCAACCCCCAGCACCCAAGGGTGCCAGCTGAGCAGCTAGAAGGGAGGGACAGGTGACACAGGGCCATGCAGGAGGGATGGGGAGGTACAGCAAGTCCCTGGCACGGGGCTCAGCCTGGCACTGCAGGGGTCCAACCATGCACCCGCCTATGGCGCAGCCTGTGCTGACACGGGACCTGGCTCTCTGCTGGCTCCTTGCCCCTGGCGTCAGGCTTGTCTCTGGGCTTCCCCCTCCCCTGAAGATGATGCTGGCCTCCCATCCCAGAGCAAAGAGCAGCCTTACCTCCATCCGACACAGCCGGGCCCTGTGGAGGTGGAGAGAAGAGAGGTGAGAGAGGACACAGGGCATCTGCCAGCCCAGTGGAGCGGTACCTGGGCAGGCAGCAGCGTCAGGGCAAGCCCTGTCTGAACCCAGGAGCAAGGGACACAGGCTGCCAGCAAACACTGCTCTGGTGTCACCTGCAACTGGGACAGCTGTCCAATGCCAGAGGCAGGACACGGGGATTCCTAATCTGGGGGCTGTGAGTAGGAGTAGGGAGTTGCAAGGGGTACACAGCTTTTCTCCCGCCTCCCTTGTATCCACTGTCACGCAGTCAGGTCAGAAATTGGGAAAGGGCAGATGATATCAGATATAACCCTGCCACTTCTGCCGGGGAGGAGAGAACCAGCCTGCCCAGCACAGGAAGAGGAGGGAGGAGGGGAGGGAAGGAAGGACAACCACAGCCCTAGGCAGGCAGGCTGCTTGCTCCCTCTTTCCTTGGGGCCTGGGACTACTGGAGGGAAGATGCCCAAAACCAGCGACTGAGTCCTACCATACCACCCAGTGAAAGGCACAGCAGAGCAGGATGCCCTTGCAGCATCTCCTGGGCTGCCTCAGATACATGCTGTGGGTATGTGGTACCCCAGGACCCAAAGCAAGCAGAAGCAGAGCCCCTGCAGTCAAAGCCCAGACAAACAGCCCCTTGCACAGCGCTGCCTCACCCTGCCAGCCCCACACCCCAGCCAGACTGTCTTATTCCTACCAGTACCTGCTATACTACCCAACGTGCTGCTGCCGTGCCCCTTACCCGAGACCCTACCTTGCCAGCTCTTTGCTGTTCCTCATCCATCCTTGCTGCTCACACCCAGATAGCTGTGCCCTGCCCATGCCACCCAGCCCCACACACCAATGCTGCTGACTCCTGTTAACCCATTTCCAAACTGCTTGCACAATGCTCCATGCCGTACATCCCCATTTATATCACTGCCTCAGCCTCATAAGCCCCTACCTGCTCCTTACCCCAGCTCTATGTGTCCTTGCCTGCCTGCTACCCAGCCCCACACACTGCTGCCTGCCTAAAGCCCCTCTGCCTGTTTGGGATACCCAAGCCTCATACAAGCCCCCATCTGCCCACTACCCAGCCTCACAGCCCCTGCCTGCCGGGTACCTGGCACTACAACTCCTGCCTGCCCATTATCCTCTCCATACCTCCCTGTCTGACCGTTACGTGGCCCCATGCATCCCTTTGTCTGCCCAGTATCCAGCAACACAGCCCCTGCCTGCCCGGTACCCAGCTCCATACAGCCCCTATCTGCTTGATGCCTGGCCCCATAGTCCCTGCCTGCCTTGCACCCAGTCTCACAACCCTGCTGCCCAGTGCCCAGTCCCACTACCCTGCTGCCCAGTGCCAGGTTCCACAACTTTTCTGCCCAGTGCCTGATCCCACACCCTTTCTGTCTAGTATCCAGCTACACATCCCTGCTGCCTGGTCCCTGGTCCCATATCCCTGCTGCCCAGTACCCAGCCCCACAGCCCTGCTGCCCGGTACCCATCCCCGCTGCCTGGTCCCATAACCCTTCTGCCCAGTGCCTGGTACCCATCCCGGTGCCCATCCCTCTGCCCAGTACCCATCCCTGCTGCCTGGTGCCAGTGCCTGGTACCCCCCCTCTGCCCAGTACTCACCCTGGTGCCCATGCCTCTGCCTGATAGCCATCCCTCTGCCCGGTGCCCATCGCGGTGCCCATCCCTCTGCCCCGTGCCAGTGCCCCGTACGAATCCCTCTGCCCGTTTCCCATCCCGCTGCCCGGTACCCATCCCGGTGCCCATCCCACTTCCCATCCCGGTGCCCGGTGCCCATCCCGGTGCCCGGTGCCGCCGTGCCGTGCCGGGGCAGCCCCGGGGACGCGGCCGGGCGCGCCGGACTCACCATGCGGCCGTTGTGGACCAGCAGCAGCTTGGCCTTGCCCTGCATGCCTGGCACCGCCCGGCCGAGCGCTACCGGCGCGGCCCGAGCATCCCCGGCGCGGCGCTCCCGGCACTCCCGGCACTACCGCTTTCGGCTGTCGGAGGAAGTGTCGCCATGGGAACCGAGACCGCAGCGGGGGGAGCGGGGCAGCCCTCCCGCCCCGCCCCGCCGGGCACCGGCCCCGGCGCCGGGCCAGGAGGCGCCGCGGCCTCGCCTGCATCCACGTCCCCATCCCTGTCTTTGTTTCCATCCGCATCCCCATCCCTGTCCCTGCCTCTGCATCCGTGACCCCATCCCCGCCTGCATCCCCGCTCCCGTCTGCGTCTACATCCCTGTTCCTGTCCCACGCGAATCTTTTCCAACCTAAACGATCCTGTGATTCTGTGAATCCTCATCCATCCCCATCCCAAGCTTTATCCCTGTCTTCATCTGTGACTCCATCCCAGTCTGCACTCCCGTTGCCATCTGCATCCACATCTGCATCCCCGTTCCTTTCCCAGTCCCGATCCTTATCCCTGTTTCCATCTGCATCCGTATCTGTGATCCTATCCCCATCTGTATCCCCATTCCCGCCTGCACCTACATCCCTGTTCCTGTCCCCATCTCCACCTGAATCTTTCCCAACCTAAATGATATTGTGATTCTGCGAATCCTCGTCCACAACTCCATCCCCAGCCCTCTCCCTGTCTCCATTCACATCTGTGACTCCATCCCAATCTGCATCTCTGTTCCCATCTGCATCCCCATCTACATTCCTGTTCCCATTCCAATCCCTATCCCCATCTGAACCCCCATCCACATCCAACTCGATCCCCACCCCTACCACAGCCCGTGCCACCTCAGGGTCACCACCCCGTTTCCTCCCACAGCCTGGGCAGCCCGAGGGGGCTCCTCCTGGCTATCACGTTGCCCCAGGGAAGGAGATGCACCCACTACACCCCTGGTGCCATTTGCTCTGATTACACCTGGCCAGGCGGGCACTGGGTCTGGGGGTGCCCCAGAGCCACACTGCGTCTACTGCATTTGTGGCTGGTGTTTAGGGAGAGCAGCCTCTGCCACGAACGCTGGCAGAGAGGAGTGGTGGACGTGCAGCTTGGAGTCACCAAACTGATGCCTAAGCAGTTTTGCCCATCTCCTAGGTTGGGGTTCCATGCTCATCAGCAACCACAAACCAGTTGAGGATATTTTAGGACATTTGTTCGGAAATACAAGTAACTAACAGTTAGAGAATAAACCGCACAGCACCATGGCAACACACTTATGGAAATGCTAATAACTGGGACATAAGGTGGGTGATTAACCTATCAAAAGCAGAACCCTAACATTAAGTTGGGTGCAGATCTATGCAGAGAAAAATGAAGTGTTCCCACCATGAACATGCACAAAAGCAATGCGGCATCAGCAGCCGCAGCCCTGGCAGGGTCTGTGGGCAGGGGGTAGCGGAGGGTGGCCCCCGCTGCTGCCCCTCTGCCTCCCACCGTGGCACGAAGCGGCAGGGGTATGGAGGGTGATCCTGCTTCTCCCCTTCCCTTTGTCAGAAAGCAGCTCTCTTGTTTGTCTTGGCTTTGCAACAGGAGTTATAAATAAAAATGTCTCACCAAGAGTGAGTGACTCACAGTCCTCACCACAAGGATAACCTCTCTGCTAGGAAACCTGATCCGAGGACCAAACTGCAGCATGCAAGAATCAGACATTGCTTAATTAATATATTTAATCCAAATGGCCAACAGATGAGCCCCTCGTCCCACCTGGGCTGAGGTGGGCTGCTGGGGAAGGTGCCTGTGCCCTTCTGGATCCCTGCCTTGTTCCATCCCTGACCTCCAGCTGCTGATAGCCCAGCCCTTTCCCTCACTCCAGAGCCCAGTGGTTTCCCTTGGATGACAGTGGGGAGCTACAGCAGTGGCTGACGTGGCCTTGAGCAGCTCCAGCCTCAGCATCACCTCCAAGGGGGCAGCCCATGGGTGCTGGTGCTCCTCACTCTGCTCAGGCACAGTGGGATGTGGGGACGTGCTGAAGGCCTCCCTCTGCTTTGGAGGCTGGGACTGTAGTTCCTGTCCTAGGACCACACACTGGCTGCACAGCTCCATCCCACCGTCGCACTGCCCACAGTGATGCCTGTGGTGCCCAGATACCGCATCATCCTGCTGTGCTCTCATCCCCGAGCCGGAGGCTGGCCCCACAGGGAGGGGGATGCCCTGGGTGCCCCAGCCCGGCGGGACCTGGTTTATCCCAGGGGTAGGCGGCGGCGGGGCGACAGCTGGCTGGGGGATTTGCCGAGGGCATTATTTAATGCTGTGGGTAAATGGAGAAACAGTAGCTAATTCTGGAGCCCATAATCCTCTTCCTCCCCTAGGGATGGGGTGCGTGCCAGTCACACAGCCGCCGGCAGGCCCCGGGGACGAGCCCCCGGCAGCTCCCCAGGCGTGCTGAGTGCCGGAGTAACTCCCAGACCATGGGTGATGTACAGCAGGTAAGTGGGGTCCAGTGACATCCCACCTGTGACAGGGTGGGTGTGCCAGCACCAGCTCCTGGCTGTGTTGTCAAGTAGCCTGGCAGAGCAGGACCAGGGCTCTGCCCTGAGCTTGTCCTCTCAGCACACTCAGGAGCTGGCAGTGCTACCAGGGCACACCAAAGGGGTCTGGGGCTGGGAAGCAATCCCGAGGGGCCACTCTGAGGTTGGATACAGTGGGAGTCAAGCCCTGGAGCTGTCTGAGGCCATAGACAAAGGGTACCCATGGCCTACAGCGCACATGGCTCCCCACTCCAAACCACAGCTGCTCTGCAGCAATCTGACTCCCACAGGGCTCCTCCACTACCCCGCGCCCCCAGGGGCTGCTCTCTGTCATCCAGAGGCTGAAGGGTTCTCCGGAGCAGGAGCTCCGCATCGTCCTGCTGGGGCTGGACAATGCAGGGAAGACCACGTTGCTGAAACGCCTGGCGTCTGAGGATGTCAGCACCATCACACCCACCCAGGTAGGTACTGCCAGGGCCCACGGGCACCAGGAGGATGGCAGGTCCTACTCTCCCCTTAGGTGATGCTGGAGGTTTTGTCCCTGCACAGGGCTTTAACATAAAGAGCGTCCACTCGCATGGCTTCAAGTTAAATGTCTGGGATATCGGGGGACAGCGCTCCATCCGCCCATATTGGAGGAAATATCTGGGCAGCACAGATCTGCTGGTGAGTGGGGTGGCCACCAAAGCCTTCCGCAGTCCCATGTTTGGGGCCTCGTACCCCAGCAGAGCCCTATGGCCCCCACAGAATTCAGAGGGCTGGGCACCTTGGTGAGAAGCTGACTGACCTTTCATCCCCACGGCAGATTTATGTCATTGACAGTGCAGACCAGAAGCGTTTTGAGGAGACAGGACAGGTATGAGGGGTCTGGGCAGGGGGGGGCTGTGGGGTCCTGGGGCTCACATCCATCTGCCACCAGGTCTTTGAGGAGTAGAGTGGGGAGTGAGGCTGCTCTGTACCATGGGACAGCGCTGCTGTCGGGGCCGGCCTGTCCCCAGAGCTACATGGAAGGGCTCATGGTTGGGGTCTCTGCATGCACAGCCACTCCATCCCATGGCAGATCCATGCTTAGCAGCTCTTGGTGAGACAGGCATGATGGCCCAAGGGTCACAGGGGTGACTGTCCCTGGCAAGAGTGGTCCTTTGGCTGCCAGCCCTCCTCCCCAGCACCAGGCTGGCTGTACCACCAAGCAAAGGTTTATGAGTATTGAGTTCAGAACCACAAATCCTGCAAACGAAGCTGGAGAGGGGAAGGTGAGATTCCAAGTACCTGTCTCAGCTGTACCAGCAGCAGACGGCGGCGTGGGTGTGCCAGACAGCACGGGGCTGGCAGCAGCTTCCTGCAGCTGCCCTTTGCCCAAGGTTCTCAGTGTTGGGAGAGCTTCAGCCCTCAGGTAATGCTGCATGTAGCTCCCAGACTCTTTTCAGGGCAGATGAACCTTCAGGGGTGCGTGCCTCTCCCTCAGGATGTCAAGACCTCATAGCTTCTTTGGCTGTAAAAAGAGCACCAGAGCGAGGGGAGAGAGGCACCTGGGGAAGAGTGCAGTGCTCTAGCCCACCCTGGGCAGCCTAGGCAAGCACCTGGGCATCTCTGTGGAGGTGGGCAGCAGCCCTGGGATGTGGTTCTCTCTTGGCAGGAGCTGGCAGAGCTCACAGAAGAGGAGTGCCTCACAGGGGTCCCACTACTGGTGTTTGCCAACAAGCAGGACCTTGTGACTGCAGCACCTGCAGCAGAAATTGCAGAGGGGCTGAGCCTCCACACCTACCGGGACCGGGAATGGCAGATCCAGGCTTGCTCAGCCTTGTCTGGGGAAGGAGTGCAGGTAGAAATGGGGCACTGCAGGCTCTGCAGAGACCCAAGGACCTGTCATGCTTTTGGGGGTGTGCCTATATCTCTTTTTTCCCTCCAGGATGGGATGAACTGGATTTCCAGCCAAATCATGAACAGGAAGAAGTGAGAGCCGCAAAGTGCCAGACTGGACTGAGCTGCAGGTCCCTTAGCCATGGCCAGCCCTTCTGGTCCCTAGATTCCCCTCAAGGGCTTGGCTGGGCCAAGTGAGAGAGTGAGAGAGTCTCACACTTGGCTGAGTGTGAGACTGCCACACTCAGAAGGGCTTCCCACCCATTCTTCCACTAATCAGTCGGCTTCCCCTCTCCCTGCCTCCTGGGCTTCTATGGGCACCTCATAACTCCAACCCTCCTGCAGCCCCTGTGCTGTCAGAGGGAAGCACATGTCCCGCTGTGTCACAGGCTTGCACACCTCCAGGATGAGATCCTGCTCAGGACTGGTCCATCCATACTGTTAGCATGCCCTGCAGACAATGCTGCAATGCACAAACTTCCCAGGTCACGCTGGGCACCCCACCAGCCCTCGGACATGGCACAAACAGCTGACTGAGCGGAGCGTATCCCCCTCTGCTCCAGTAGGATGTGACTGTGGCTGCCCCAGGCCCAGCAACTGGCTCGGGAAGGCCTCAGTTCAAGATTTGCTGGCCAGAGGAGCTCCCATGCGTACACAGGATCTGGGACAAGCGTAAAGACAGAGAGGACCTGGCTGGGCAGTCCCGTTGGAGGAGTTTACTGCATGGTGACAGCCCTGGCAGCACCATGCTGCACCTGCCATGGAGAGGGGCTGCCCTGCAACAGCTCCTGGGCAGCACATGGACCTGAACGCACTTGAGCTGGGGCCTCTGCCACCTTGTTGAAGACACTCATTCTGAGGGTTGGAAGATGGAGCTCCCTGGGCACCACACCAGCCATGCCCGAGGGCCCACGCCTCTGGGGACGGGTGGGAGACGAGTTGTAGCAGGGCTGGGGCCCTTCTGCTGCTCCAGTCCGTGGGCTGACGACCTGCCTGCCCACAGGTGGCCTTGCAGCCCTCAATAAAGCTGCCCGTGACCTCCGCCTGCCTCAGCCGGTCCTTCCCGCGGAGCTGGGCCAGCAATGCCGCCCGCCCTGTAGCTCTGTCTGGGGGGGGACACCGAGACCCTTGGGCTGTGGCCGGGACCGAACCCCGATCCTCAAGGCCTGGCGCCATCTTGCGCGGCGTTCCCATGGCGACTGGGCTGCCCGCGGACGGTCACGTGGGCGGCACGAGCGGCGCGCGTTCCCGCGCGCACGTGACCGGTACGAGAAGGGAGAGTGGACTACAACTGCCGGCGTGCCCCGCGCCGCCCTCGCAGTGCACGCCGGGAGATACCCTGCAGCTCCTC